>NMRA01000074.1:361274-403749 GCA_002633005.1 Phoronis australis | reverse complement strand
ATACCCAAATGTTTATAAAAAATATTCTGAAATTCCGCAATTGTACAACAAAATTAATTTCTTTCTGTATGGATGTCAAGAACTTAACTCAAATGAAAATAAGGTTTTATTTGAAATAGTATCAGAATTTCTTTATAACATTAAATCTCTTTGTGTGAGTGGATAGAATTTTATACATCTGTATGAAAATGAATTATTTTCATTCGTTGTCATATATCATTGTATTCTTAACATCAGTTTTTTTATTTATGTATTCGCATATAATCATTGTATATAGACTTCTTTGTATTTTTTTACCCAGATCTAATGCCTCTTGGCACTTTCTGGGTTATGTATATTCATTGTATTCTGAAGATTTCGTAATAAACATTAAAAAAATGCGAAAAAACAACTACTCCTGGTATACAAACGAAAGGAATATTCATAGAGAGAGAGAGACTAGAGATACAAGAATTAGCCAATTAAATAAGGTGTACAAATAAGGGATGTTCATTGCTTATCGGCCCTTCTCTGAGAAACTGGCGGTAAACAACAATTGAAAGTTATGTAATACGATGACTAAATCAAAAGATGCTAAAAACACATTGGCATTCTTAACTGTAGAACTGTGATGCCATGCAAGAAATGTTTTACTGGTGATTTTCATTGCCTTTGCCGTTCATATCAATTTCTTGATACACTTCTTATAAGCGAGTGAAGCCATGCTGGTAGTCCTTTTCAGTGACATGAACATTCTGTTTTCCTTTGCAGATTATGGACATTGTTTACGCATCACTGGGTGCATTAGTAATGTCGTTGGTGAGCTTTTGATCAGTACGCTTATCTGTTTTGTTAATTTGCACCAACGTGTTGCAGTCATCGTGTTTTGTTACGACACTGTGATGAAGCGATACCGAAGTAAGGCGATCGTGCCTAGTGTATCCGGTTCCACAAATTCTTTGCTGGTCCTTTGCGTTCAGGATCCTTTTTGTCCCTGAAGAAAGTGACTTGGTGGGACTGGGGCCAAATAGGATCCGGTACACATGGGCACATGGAACCCTATGTTCAAATAACGTTCTTGAGGGGCACAGATTTAGAACCCTGCACACAAGTGACTCTTTAGGCAGGTAAAGGACCCCGGACACATGTGATGACCCGGTGACGCATGGACTCCTCGACTACGTAAATGAATTTGCGGATATCAGACAACGGTGTGCTGTAATTAAGCATTTTTGCGCTCGATGTCAAACTTGTGAATTGGACTACTCCCTGGTTCAACAACCAAACAGGTTTCATTGTGATCGTTAACGAGGACTGAACTTCCTAACATGCCGGGAACTTATTTTATGAGTCCAAAGTTATGTGACTGCCAGTCGATCGGAGATGGAGATACCAGTCGACCCTTATCAACTTTAAGGTTATGTCGAACCTGAACCGGTGTGCAGTCAGCCAAACATCGTCAAAACTCCATTATTTTCCTGCAGAATACGTCTGGAATTCTAGTTTCGCCTTTATAGCAATATGGCGTTGATTGGGTTACATATGACCAATGTCTTTTAGTGGAATTTGGTAAAAAAGAAAGGTACAACAGTTTCCTAATTTATCATTTTGTTTTAATTTTGTATAAGTTTCTTCATAAAAATCATAAATGTCCGATTTCTGTTAGCCGCGGTCACGCAAGTGCTGGGATCAGTTTAAAAACAACTCATTTTTAGCGGTTTGGAGTGCATTGCATAAAGCATGGTATTTGAAAGTTTTATACGGTCAGCCAGTTTTTTGATATGATGTTATGACGTCAAATTTGGACATGATTTTAGGGTCGCACATAACCTTAATAAAGCTGGTGTGATTTTTCAGCTGTGGGTAGTGTGAACTGTTTTTGAGAAGACCTTCGCTACAGTTGAACTGTATTTTCAGTTCCTGTGCTACGATATCCAGATGCTAATGGGAGGCAAAACAGTGGAGTTGAGTCCAGACGAGTACATCTTTGGAGCGCTTCAGCTCTACCTAGACATTGTCTATTTATTCTGGCATATTCTTGGTCTAGTCAGTGCCGGGAGAGGTTAAGGCTGAATGACCAGTGGTCATTGGCAACGCGAAGGCAGTATCCGAGACCTGTCGAGAAAGAGCTCTTCTTACTGTACCAAACGAGTTTCAAAATAGAGCTCAAGGGACAACTGTATCCTGTATATCACCGACGCAACTTGTTAGAATGAACATGATGAAATCGAATGAAAATAATTCGAGTTAAAAAACAGTTGCTACCAACTTACAAATTTGGCATAAGTTTCTTATTTCTGATATTTCCTTGTTTTTAAATAAGACACCTACAGCAGTTTTGCTTTCTCAGAGATTACCTCAGTCTTGATTTATGTGCCACGCCCTTGTTACGTTTTTTGGTATTTTGCTCAATTTGGTGTATTGAATAAATCGTACTTTGTTAATTTTAAGTATTTATTTGAAAGCCTTTACAAGTGAACCGAAAATGGAATACTGTGGTACGATGTGAAATACAGCATTACAATTTACGTGAATAAAACAAACTGTACATGTATGAAAGAAAGGCGCACACAAATGACAAAACAACGCAGCGGCGCAAGCGCAGTATTAAAACCTTTAGTAAGTTAACGTAGTGTGCCCACAAACATTTGAAGACATAGCGATATCAGCTTTGCCGACGTCTAGCTTATGCAGGAGTTGCCAACCAACTCATTTTAAAATTTTTGCCAACGTTTGTGCTCGGTACATTTCAAAACCATTTTTGTCTTGCCACGATGAGTTGTCAACTGAACACAAGATGGTGCGGCAAGCGCATCACTCAATGGACGGGTAACAATAATCAAATCGTTGCATTCGTTGGATGACTTCCCTGTAGCGGTTGTATGGCTTGAAATACCTCACAAAATCAGACGTGCATGGTTTGGTCCAAAATTTCCAAAGAACGGAAAGACGTCATGTTCATGGTGTAAACACATGGAATTTCGCTAATTTCTAGATTATTTCTTCATCCAGGATGCATGGGGCACTCAGTGGTATATGGCTGCATTTCACACAACAAAACAAAAGAACAATTGACAAACAAAAAACGCCTGTCTGTGAATATATTGCACATAAATGAATACTGTAAATACAGTATCAATTACAATTTCCAACTGTTACTGTACAAGTCGCCCAAAGCATAGAACCAAGATGACATATTTTATGCCTATACATATTAATTTGAATCTTTAATGAATCTGGACCCAATGACACAATAGAATACAAAGGATGACAGCCCGCTGAATCACAGTTCACTTCAAGAATTAAGTATTTTTACGAGAATGGAAAATTCGATCTAAGTACATTTGCCATGTAAGACATGAGAATGTACAGATGGTATAAATTCTTCAATTTGATACAAAATTCACAGTTTCTAAAATTAGCATTTTTCTATTTTTCAAATGTATACGAAACATCTGCACAGCAACTGCTCAAAACTTAATGAATTCTGTTTGGTGACAGCTGTATCAAGTTAATCAAGCTAAAAAGCTATTTTGCGGAGACGTAATCAAGAATCCCCCATAAGAGGCTTACTGTTTCCGGATTCCAATCAATATCTGATGGTCCACTTTTCTATAAGGTAATACATACTATGCCAAGACCAATCACACTCATGTATTGCAACATAAATAACATACTTCCATTAACAAAACAAAACAGCTGATTGTATCCATGAGTGACCAAACATGTTTTCTTAATCTGGTTCTATTTACATTGTACATTAATTTGTTTTTATGGGAGCAAGACAAATCATGCTTCTGGTGATTATGGAAGACCATCACAAGCTAGAAACGGAAATATTTTATCTTGTAGACACAAATGTCACCTGAGAGAGAAACAAGATGAGACTGATCTTTAACAGTGAGTGGTTCAAACCAAAAGTTGTTATTGACAGAATCTGTGGGTTTAATGTCCGCTAAATTATGTCTCAAACTGTAGAATGTTTACCGTTAGTCTGCTTTGGGTGAAAATAACAAGGAGAAAGAATCAAATTTTCCTAAATCTGACTAAGGTGGAAACTCGTTTTGTATCCAACCAAGGACCACCTAAACAGTTTCAAAATATCACGTGAGCTCGTGTCAAACATAAGATGAAACAATTTGCTCCCGACCGAAATCAACAAAACTTGAAGCAAAGACAGCTTAATTTAAAATAAGTCAGTCGTGTCTGGTTTCCTTAAAGGTAGCCACCAGAGCAACACAAATTTCAACAAAGCCAGTCAACTTTTCTTGAAACTTACAGTAAAAGCTTCTTTGGAAGCACTAAAAGAAAAGTACAGACATGGTTGTCATCAATACTGGTTAGCCAGGAAATCCCGAACATGTGTTCCATCAAACTAAGTAGAAGATCCAACTTCTCACGACAAACTAGACAGCAGATGTTTCAAGCGACGGTACAATAGGAATGACTCCTACACCAACCCCTCCTTCATGAGCGCACATTTCTGACACGAAAGACCAACTATTCATCTCCGGACAGTACACCTCAACAGAATTCAGATTAGCTAGTCCATCGTAACCTCCAATGGCAAACAATTTCCCACAATTCACCACTAAAGCTACACGGCTCCGTTTGACACTCATTGGCGACACGTAGCTCCACTGATTCGTGACAGGATCGTAACATTCAACAGTTTTCAGGAATTGAGATCCATCATAACCACCCGCAGCATAGAGGCGGCCATTGAGAGCTGCCACGCCAAGGCGACACCTTTTGGTCAACATAGGAGTCACCTGTGTCCAGCTTCCATTAGAATTGTTGTAACATTCAACCTGCAACAAAATGAAGAATGAAGATTATCCAGACGACACTTCCTGCTATAGCTCATGATTTTAAACAAGTCTATAAATCAAACTCATGTTAAAACAAACCTCTGGCGACTTTTCTAAAACTTTCATTGAAACCAAAGTCTGCTAAAACCAAATCAATTTATTACAATACAGATGACTTAAGACTGGGGGGAATGGAAAAGACTAGTAGAGCAAACTCACATAAGTCAGATATGCACAAGTCATATTTTTGTTTAATTCAGACAAAGTTCCAATGCAGTTCTTCTAGTTTGTACATTTGTTCCTTTAGGTATGCCAGGCTTCACTACCATTGCACGTGACTTGATCACATTTTTCTGTAATTTCCACAGACAGAGACAATGTTCAGAGCAAAGTTGTTAGATAAGACACGACACATGACTTCAGCCAACTCACAGAGTCAAATATAGACAGCCCATCATGTCCTCCCAGTGCATATATCTGTCCGTCAAACACTGTCACACCAGCGGCACTGCGGTGCTTTGTCATGTTAGACACCATTATCCACCTAGTGGCAAAAACCAGAAACCATTCTGTCAACTTGAAGGAACTGACATCAAAGATAATAAAGTATGCATTTCCTTTGAAAGTCATTTCAAACATTAAACCCTGTTTTTGCCTTTAACAGAATAACAACAACAACAATAATAATAATAATATAATATTGATATATAATAACTTATTTACAATATTATAATAAAAATAATAATTACTTCAATTAGATCACTTAATTCTTAAGAATTGTTAAATCACTGTGCAAAGAATGAGTTAATACCTTAACTTCCTATTCCACAGTGAGAATGATTATCAGTTGAAATGTGATGAATCTAATATTGGATTTATCATATCTGGAAGTTACATAACCCAACAATAGTGATAAAGTAGTCCTACACCCCCTCAGGATGTGAGCTGCCTGTCTGCAAGTTATCCTCACTACAGACGGACACTGCTCAATCAGGGTTCTTAGAAGCAGAAAAAATCACTTTTCAAACATGGCTCAGAACTTTTCAAACATGGCTCAGAGCTTTTCAAACATTGCTCGGGGCTTTTCAAACATAACTCAGAGCTTTTTAAACATGGCACACTGCCAAATATAATTTTAAAATAGAAAAATTTCAGAAATTTGAATGCTCACCCTTCTGTTTTGATGAAAGCTAAACTGTGTGGTCACCCATCACGTTTCAACTGACTATAAAATGGAAGAAAATATACTTACAAGTCGTCATCGGGGTAATAACATTCGACGGAACTAAGAGAGGTGACGCCGTCATAGCCGCCACACACATAGACTTTACCGTCGAGACTGGTAGCCCCTAGTGCACTGCAAAGTGAGGGAGAACCATCATTACAGGTTATGACAAACTGAAATCAAAATTGCTGAGAAAAAATAACTAATATTCATCTAAGAATAGTTTAACCAGCTACAAACTCACCTGATGACAAAATTGCAATTTTTGGAGGAGTTATATTAATTTTTACACAAAAATTCAAGTTGAATAAAATAAAGCGAAAACTATCTGATAGCGTTTTTGAGATTTCATTTTGAATATTAATTTCTTTCATATAAAAATTACGTCATATTATTGATCTTATTGGTTTGTTACGAATGCAACCTTCTTTTAATTGCCAAATTAAATTCTATAGTTTTGTACATAATTTACTAAATGTACAGACTCGTTGATAAGGACCCTCATGCTAAAAAGGATTAACTTGAAAACAATTGCTGACAAAGTTACAAACAACAGTGCACAAGAGCATACTATCTGAAAGTTTCATATCATTCAGTCAGTCATTTGTGAGATATGATGTTCCATAGTTGGGCAAATTTCAGCATACTTCTTAATGGTTATTGAGATCATTCACTTTACCTTCGTTTACACGTCATAGGTGACACAACATCCCACTTCTTGTTTTCCATGTCGTACACCTCCACCGTACTGAGCCTATCGTGGCCGTCATAACCTCCAATGGCATACAGCTTGCCTAGCACGTAAAACATATTTTACTGAGGTACCAATGTAATTTGGAGCTACTCTAAACCTGGCTTCCATCACAGAAAAGAACTTCTGATTTCCACCACTTACCGTGGTTATGAAATTGACTCAAATTGCTACTTAGTCAAATTGGAGATGACTTCAGGGCTTCGAAACAAATGAGACTTTGTTATTGGTTGATAAAGGGCACTACAAGTTGGCTTGTCATGACATGTCATTGTTATTGCTTAAGATCAGGCACTATAAGTTGGCTTGTCATGGCGTGTCATTTTATGCACCAAGCGTGGTCTTTCTAAACTCAGGAATCCCTTCTCATCTGAGAAATTAAACAAATCGAGACTAATTTTATAGCGGTATCATATGGTCTTAATCTAAAGTTAAGTTCTTGGACAGAATGTGACTTTATAGCCACATATTTGGAATAGGATACTACTAGCAAATAAATCAGGGTACATTATAATGCAGTTCAACAGTTGGAATGTTAAGTGCCCTTACATCAATCTATTGTAACAGTAGGTCCTTATTTGGTCCATAGCTTATACCTACATGTGACCATTTTGAAAGCTACTAAAAACATTACATGACAGGAAACTCAGCACTCCAGTATTTCAATTTCAGCACTAACAAACTTTAAAAACATTTACTTAAAACCTAAAAAGAGACCAAATTTGTTGAAAACACACAATGTTCACAATCTATACCTTTCAACGATATTTGCTTGAGCTCTATGTACCTTTGACTGTCGTTCGCAACAAAACAATACAGGCAACAGGCCAAAAAACATAAGAAAACAAATGATTAAAATTACAGCTTTACTTCAAAACTGTTCTTGTTGCATCATCAGACAGAAATAAAATGACACAGGGTTACAAGAATACAAATTCTTATGAACGTTGTCGGGTGCTCAACAAAATTTGTCTACGAATAATATGAACCTAAAGTAAAACGATCAGCATCACAAGTGCACAAGCATTATTGCCAAACTTCAACTGCCAGTCCCAACATTTAATCAAAATGGTGTCAAAACAAGAAAAAAATCGTACCATTCAATACAGCCACGCCCACTCTGCTTCGTAAGGTACTCATTGGAGCACCCAACTGCCATTTGCATGCCTGGGAGTTGAAGTACTCCACTGTACTTATAGAATCACCTGCAAGAAAACATGAGATTTCAATCTTAGCATCTTGTGACTATAGGCTTGTTTAGTATGATGTCATTTTGACAATTTGGACCCAGTCAAGTAAAATTAAGGTGACAAATTTAAAATAATAAGAATAATTAGGCCACATTTTGGGTGGCACTTTGAATTTACAAAATCCCTTTGGAAATTATTACTGGACTACGGACCTGGTCAATCTTCCTATACTCCCCTGGAGCACACAATGGGTACATACATTGCAGACGAACAATATTTAATCGAAACAGTCATATATAATTTTGTTTAAGTTTCCAGTGACAAAATACCCCCATGTATACTTGAATGGGAACAATACCCAAAACCTGCAAATGTTTGGCAATGCGATGTGACTGCATTTCTACTTATACTTGCGAATCCAACATGATAAAGCCACACACCTCACCAGTGAACATCCGTAGTAGGAACCCGACCGTTCCGATAGATAACTATAAGAACTGCGAGCGACAATAGCAAACAATACCATGAACACTCATCTAAAATAGTTTTTTGTAGCAGATCAATTATCACGTTAGCAGTGACTTCAATAGTAACCCTTTGAAGCATGGTTAAATTTTGTTTCAACTAAGTACTTGTACGTACCTGAAGAGGTGAGGCCACCCACAGCATATATCACTCCAATGATGTCAGTGCAGCAGCGAGGACGTGTCTTGAAGGTACGCAACTGCGCCCGTCTCTCCGGCATGAGATGATAATCCTTAGCTTCATCCAGCAGATCACTGAAGACAAAGAGGTCATTTTGCACACTTCATATTAACTGACCATTGATGTAGAGAATTTCAGTTTAAGTAATACGAAAGTGTCGCAAGGAACTCTCCTTTGTTCCAGAGATAGGAAAAATGCATTGAATCATTGGCCTCGTTTTCGAAACATTGCACTGATTCGGAGGATCCTGTCAGAAAACATCATGCATCCACCAATACTTATTAACTTAATCCAACTTTCTGTCATCAGAGCTGAAGCCCACAGCACTACTACAGTGAAATTTCACCGGCATTAGAATGCTGAATGATGCAGATAAGGAAACTTGATATAAAAATCAAGACACCAACCAATAATGTGAGAAACTCCAATGGCACCAAAGCAAGGCTGTAAAAATGCTACGACATCTATTGGAGCATTGCGGGTAAGCACAACAGCCAAGTGTCGTGCAATTCACAGGATCAAGCAAGGCCTGACCACATCCAGCAAATCTATTAGCCAGAAAACTACCATCCAGATGACAAAGCCAGTTCCAACAAAAGACTGGCTGTGAATAGACAGGCCAAGATTTATTAGTATCAAGCTAGTCACAGCTCACTACACTCAAGGGATAGCAGCAAACTGTCATGAGTTAAAATATGCATAGCCTAGCACATACGATAACAAGGATATAATATGCAAACCAGCTGTAGGGGGTGGGTTGTTCACGGGGTTTAACTACCACGGTGACCCCAAGGGACAAGACCAAAACATGCGCTTATCACCAAAAAACCAAAAGAGCGCCGCCGGCGTGAGACCCCTAATGACAAAACTTTAGAACTGCCACTGCATACAACAGATGTCATAATTCTGCCCCATGTTGACTGATGAACGAGCTGGTCATTTTCATGTTCATCGTATTTCCCATCATCAGATTTCTCAAATATGGAACACTGCATTTTGTGTGCCAACAGAGTATGAAAATTGGCGTGGCAATTTGTAAAATCGTTGAAAATAGTTGCTGATGCAATGTTTTCATGACTCGCCGTACTGCTAAACGTCAAAGTGATTGATTGTAAAACGTTGATCTAATTTTTTGAGATGGCCAAAATTCAATGTTTCTAAAATTTTGATTTAAGCTCCGACCTTGAGGAAAAATAACTGCCTAATATGGAGAATTTTTAAAGTAATTTTAAGGGAAAACTACTGATCCCTGCTATTTATGTGCTCAATAAATAAGAGTTTCTTTACTCACCGACATCGTAAACAGGTCTTCACAAGCTCTTCTTGGGCCACGTTATCAGACAGGAAGTGAGGTGTCAAGAGAGGCAGACGGACATGTACCATGAGATCAGCTAGGTGCTGGCAACGTGTATCACTTGTGTGCTTGATCCACGACAGAACTGCTTGGAAAACCTGGCCAACAATGCAATCTCATGAATAGACACAAGAATTTTACAGTTCGTGAGAATCACCTTATGTTATCAAACCTCTGGAGTTACACAAAATTGCTGCAGTGAAACAACACAGCCATAATCAAGCCCCTAGATAACATACTGGATGAAGCAGTGACATTTTCTTATTGGATACATTTGCAATTGTGCGTAACTGTCCAAAGAAAGCAAACATGATATTGTGTTGTATTTATCCCAGTTAATGCCCACCTTTGTTTGAACGTCCATGCCCTAATTTTGGGGACCAGTCAATTGGGATCTATTTGTTTTACGATGGCACAGTGAATGCAGTGAACAGTAATTGATGTTAAAGCTCTTCTGTTTTGTGACTAATAGTCACAAAACTGGCACATAGGTGTCAGGTAGATAGCAAAGGTAGACCACATGTCAAACGGAACTCAGGACATTCACTATAAAGAATTCACATCACGACAATGTGATCAATCTCAGTACTCCTAGCTGTGGGAGAGGATGTGGGATATTCATCATGCTAACCTACCAACCCAATAATGTAGAAATAAGTGCAACACGTGACCTAAACGTTAGCAGTTCCACAGACTGACCATTGAGTTACTAGTGCCGCCTAGTGAATTTCACTACCTGCTCCTCCGAGTTCACGTAAAGCTCATCTCTACAGACAATATCCAGTACATCGTCCTTCTCCAGGGCCAGAAACTCGTCAGTCTTGGAAACTTCGGTGAAGTACTTCTGGATGAATCTGTTGCAGGCCTCAGTCAATTTTGGACACATTAGCTGCTCAGATAAGCCTCGGATTCCAATACAGTTGGTCGGGTGTAGTCTACAAATGAAAGAAGAACTTAGGCAAAAGGATCTCAACCAACATACAAATGGTAATTGACTAAGCACACTGACTGCTAATTAACAACATGTTTCCAATACTATTTTCATGTTACCAATGATCAAATTGAGCTTACTGTTCATCTCATGTCCTGTCTTGTTCAACAAAACAACCTGCTTATGCATTTGTCACCCTCATGAATGGAAATTAAGAAATTAACCTATATTGAAACATAAGAATTCTCCGTCATGAAAATGTAGATCCTACAAAATGGGAGGAAATTTTATTTGGAAAAAATATTTCTAACAAAAATAAACAAAAACATCACTGTTTGCTCTGTTTTTACAACAGTTTGCACAATAAAGCTATTACTAAATAAACAGACTTTTGGGCTTATGTAGCGATATAACAAGACTTTGCACCACTCTCCATATCAACACTATAATTCAAAAAGCTCCTACCGGCTCTTCAGAAAGTTGGCACAAGCCTCTTTCACTTCCTGTAGTTGTAGAAAACTAGCTCCATGCAGAATGGACTGGACATTTGAACTGTCAATCTGTACACGTCCACTGTAGGCGTAGTTTATGAGGGCTGACAAGGCACTGAAAAGGAAGTTGAACAGTTAAGCAAATGGTCACTACAAATTGACTTTACAGACAAAGGGAGACACTGCATATGAAATGGATACTGGAAGATTGGGTTCCTTCATAACAGATCATACAATTTCAGTAAATTTTCAAAAAATATGATAAAACTTCTGCTAGTAGAAAATCACTAATATTTCAGAGCAAAAATTGTTTTGGGCTATTTTTTCATCTGCCAGTGGTCTCCTCAGATTCTGCCATAACTTCGACGAAAAGAGAAAACATCTGTGATTGGAATTCTTTAAATAACTTTGAAAACTACATATTTCCAGTGGCCAGATGGTGCGGAGGACGGATATCCTATAAACCTCTCGACAGGATACCCGAACAACACAGCTGCCGCAATCATAACAATAGCTATTTCATTTATAAACATAGCTCACAGGTTTGATGAACTCAGTTCACCAACACAGCTCACAGACTGCCAAACATGGTACTGGACTCGAAAAACATGGCTGACACTCATAACAACTAACACGAAACTGCAAGCACAAGCTACTTGTACAAAAACTCTCCACTCAGTCTGACCGGACCATCACAATGCTCTTTGTGTGAACAAGAAGATGCGGCTAATCTTATGTGCCGAGAACAGTACTGACCAATAAAGAACTGACCATTCTTTCCAAATTCCAAGCCCAGAAACCACATTTCATTTAAGTAGGCAACAGGCTGGCACCAGTTTTATCAAAAGTTTGTTTCTTCGACGGAATAAGGTTAACATCTTGAGTCTACCCTCACACTCTATAACACATCTTATTCACAATTGTGTTCACAATGTGACTTCTTCACATATTACCACCGACACAAGACTGTATAAATTTCACATACAATGTCAACATTTTCAAGAGAAATAAAAAATAGGAAAAAAGTTAATTATCTCGTTGACCTGCGCCACGGCGGTGGATAAAACAGCACTCGATACGTTTTCATTACAGCAAGAATATCACCATTTGAAAAATGACAAATTAGACTATTTTTTGCGAAATAATTGAAGAATTATAACTATACCATAACCTACTTTGACTCAATACCCTGCATGCTGATCTCTTCCTGTTTAGACTCCACCATGTCGTGAGTGAACATGGCGTAGAAGTATGGTACAGTTGAAGCCAGCACTAAGCGGTGAGCGGCGAACCGACTACTACCAACCTGAAATACAATAAAATTTGACAGCTCTTTGAGAACCAGTTTGATTCCTATTATTCAGTGGAGAAAACTGGTTATCAAAATGAGACTTGATGAATAATTTTACAAGATTACGGAGTAATAATTCCACACTGTTCTGCACCCTGCGTAAATGTTAGCGCTGACTTGACTATAGTGTGCAGACGATCAGTGACTATATACAGTGCATGCTCAGATGATATTTTTTGTGTTTGAGATGTTTAACTTTGAGTCTCTGCAACTCAATGAATTGTCAGCATAAGATTTAAGTATAACTGTCTTATCTGCACCACCTGACACATGCAGCTCACCATTGCAGATACATGAAATAATGCTACACAATGAAAGACTATTAAGAATTGGAGTTAAGTAAAGGAATTCATTAACATACAACTAACAAACTACAAAAACACACAAGTCAGAAAAATTATGGCAGGTCTGCCATGAAGAAGTGTGGCATTTTCTGTGACATCATTTTGGTGATAATTTTTAATGAGTTGGCTATAAACCAAGTGATGTGGACTTTTTGAGTACTTTTGCTGCTTGATGAATAACTGACAAACGTGGTTTTTAATAAGTGATGCCCATAACGAGTTGGTTGATAACGATTTCATCTGGAGTGAGCAGGTGAGCGAGTCATGATCCCAGCCCAGATTTTGTTGACAACTCAATTACGTTAGAATGAAGACAAGTTTCCACAACAGTACTGGATCCAGTAAAACAGCAAGAATTTACGAAATGAAACCAATTTTAGATTGCTACTCAATAAACCTTGAGTGTGACATCACACAGCTTTCCTTGTCTTCGAATGTCTTCCATCAACGGAAAAGCATTCCCTGGTAACTGGGTATTTGTGAAAATCGTGAACGCTTCTTTTTCCGCCATGATGTTTTAGCGGCACTATTTGTCGAAAATAGGAACTACTCTTTTTAAAAAATATCAAACCGTGAGTTGTCTCTCGTGTCAAGAAGAACGCCACCACCACCAGCAGCCTACCAGGTCCTACCGCTCGATCCACGTCCACATCAACAACAGCAAGGACAGAAGGCGAGCTCCACCGATTTTGCGAAGCTGTCCGAGGGCTTGGCCCTCATCTACTCTACTCTCTCTGCCTCACAGTCATCGTGTGGCCAAGCGCTCAGCCTATATATTCATCAACTAGAGTTTTCGCTGGCCTGTCGCCGCGTGGACTGAATGACAATACATTTCGTCATTTTAGATGGCTAAAAATTAAAATCGAATTATGACTTTTAGTCGTAAAATTTGTGAAATAAATATTCCTTACCATATTACGATTCCGACCAAAGGCAAGTCACAAATGCGTGCTGCACCGTGCCGGGCATTATGCGTCACTTCCGAATTCACAATATTAGGGTTGGCAAACCCCTATAAACTCTGAAGTGTTCTCTGAATCCTTGATGGCTTTCATGTCCTCGTTAGTAACAGTAATAGAAAGCTCTCACGGTAAAGTATACTACGAGACCGATTTTATGAGACCCTGACTATGCCTATATTGCAAATTTGTCGGCGAACCGGCATTCAGGCATTGCTAGGACTAAGAAGTTTCAGTCTTGGCACATCTTCACATGCTGAAACATATTTGCACCGGACAAGCTATATATTAGTAAACAAAAATAGTTATTCGCGCAATTTTAATCGTTTACTAACGTTCTTTTTTGTTTGTTTCGAGTTCACAACTAGACCTGTTGCCGAGTCAGTATACACCCGGCATCAGTCTGGACCCATCGAGGAGACGGTGGCCATAAGCACTAGATACGCCGGAAGCTTCAAGTTCGGAGAATTTTGCCTCGCACTGCCGGATTAAACGATCAAATTCAAATACTTCTTTCCAAAACGTAGAAAATATATCTGAAACTAAATAAGGCGATCCAGATCCTCCCAAGGATACTATTGTTTCATTTTGTGTTTGATTTTATTTTATTTCTGTTTTTGTTGACAAAGGAAGTTATTACATCCGAAAATTTCAAATTTCAGTTGATCCATTCTTGTTGTTTTATTTACCGATTTATATTCTTCTTTCCAAAAGACATTCTTAAACATTCCCGGGCATTGACTATAAAACTTGGCCCCAACATGAAGAAGTTTTTTTCCACCTAAAAAGCGGTTTTTCATAACAATCAATTTCCAGGAAGATTGATTGGCCATCACAACTCTCACGAACCATGTAAATTTTAACAACTTAATATAACTTTTTAAATGGACCATTTTACAGCCTCCGTTGGAAAAATCTTGGATCATAATATTTCTAGCTATCCTGTCATTTTTGTTTTGTCGAATAAATTTAGAAAAAAAAACGTTTTTCAAAGAGTCAACAACTTTGTCTGATGGAGAAGGTAATGACAACAGGAGGTGCGTTAATTTAGGCAAAACAAACGATTTAACTACGGTTATTTTTCCTAGCGTAGTGAGCGATCTCCTGGACCAACAAGTCAAATCTCGGTAAATCTCTTGTATTTTGACATTGTATTTTAAGTCTGGAATTTCTGATAAATTTGTGCTAAATGTGACTACCAGAATTGAAAATTTTTGTTTTTGCCAAGATAAATTTAATTCTAGACACAAGCGCAATTCACTTCCTCTCATTCGACCTATCCAAATACAATGAGTTTTTTCTACATTTGGTCTCAGACCAGAGAATTTGTGAAATTGGTACAGGAGATCAAGCGAGTATTTTAAGGATTCTGTTGTACCATCTAAAAACATATTGCAGAAGCTTAAGGTCGATAAGATAAGATATTTGATTTTCAAGAAACTTTACTTTTTTCCGTGTTTCAGATTGTTTCTTTTTAGAATACAATTTAGTTTCGGATCTGATCCTCAATAGCAACATTTCGAAGAATATAGAATCATCAATGGTTAGACACAGATCAGCTTGGGAATATGTAGAACATTTTGCCTGTCATAGGGTATAGCGGCATACTCCACAATACTCTCGTCTATAACTTGTTTAAAACGATTAACAAAGTCAGAGTCTTTTAATAAAGAATTGTTAAAACGCCATAGACCTCGGCCGTAATTTTAATTTCAATAGTAATGGCATGATGATCACTTCGATACCCTGGAATTATCCCTGTAGACTCTATATCATCCCGTGGATCTCTTCCGAAATTAGAAAAAAAATCAAGCCTAGCTTTTTTCATAGGGTTAGTTTTCCTCCACGTGAAAGACTTCAGAAAAGGATTGGCAACACGCCAGGGGTCAATAAGATTGTGTTTTGTTCTCATGTCGAGAACCTCGCGTCTGGCGTTTAGATTATTAATGACGCAATCCAATTCAAAAGTCTGGACGAGGTTCCAGTCCCCACATAAAGCAACAGGCGTTCCATCAGAATTATCTAGGTGGCGCTGAATCTCCTTATAAAAAATTGGATTGTCATTATTGGGACCGTAAATATCAATCAATGTGTGTGCTTTTACAACAGGTTCATCGGTTGGTACAAAGTGCGTGTCCTGTAAACAATATATAGAAAATTGTTTATTATGTAAAAAATTAAAAACATCTCTGCGCTTGGAAAGACTTTGAAGGCCCCTGCAGTTCATTAAAAACAAACGTACGCTAGCCATGATCAATATACTTAGAGAAAATGTGCTCCCCCTGGAACAATCACGCACACACTCACACAAGAAACTATACATGTACATACAGCAATGTTGTTCATATGCAAATAAAGTCAATACAGATCAGCCCGCTGCAAGCAGAGCCTGTAATCATGTACCTATAGCAACAGTAATAGAACACGGCTTAGTGAAAAGAGAATGAAAACAACAGGCCTATCGATATGCAAATGCAAAGCATTCGAAATGTCACATGTACGTTGTGCATACGCTCAATAAACAAGGCACGCGGGGAAACACCTTGACCTGGGAGTTACACCAAGTATCGCATGAAAAATAAACCAATATAGGCCTACATCACATACATATATGTATAAAATCCGGAGACTCGGCCCAAGGCCCGCGAAAAACAATAAATGAAACAATGATAATCCTCGGGTACCAAGAGAAACCCATATACACTACAGTTATTACACTCTATCACAGTGCTAAACGAAAGTTATTTGCAGTTTTTCCTGTTTGACACGTTCTCTGTGTCTTTTTTCATTTTTTTTTCTTGGATAATGCTTCAGGAATAAAGGAAAATGCTTGACTTTTAGAGGAAAAAACAGAAATTTTTCCTGGGCGGGCAGGATGGGGGCAAACCTCCCTCCCGACCTTCCCCCATTTGGTGCTGTGCGCAAATGCTTACAGCTGGACAAAAAGTTGGGCCCCCTTGTGATATCCTAGGTCCACCACTGATGACTTAGAGTCACGTTCACCGAAAAGGTGGGGAACGGCGAACTGAAACAACGGTAACGTTTTATTAATTGCCATGGCTTAGGGGATATCTTAGTACAGATCCCATAAGGAAAATGTCTGATGCATTCTAGACGACAAAACTGAACGTAGAAAATAAATTAGCGGAATGGCCTACGTTTACACCATACACAGGACGCGCGTTATTTACATATATGTAAAACTTATGTTCTTTGAGTGATTTTGGACCAAACCATACAGTGTATGTACGCCGTTGCTTTGACGAGCCAGACAACCTCAGTTGCACAAGTGAGATCATCAGTTCTGAAAACTAATTTGAACGAATGAAAGCAATGATTTGATGGATAGGCTGTCCGATCAGAAAAGCGCCGCCCGACACGCAATGGCGGATTTACGGGGGGGGGGGGGTTNGGGGGTTTAACCCCCCTCGGGCCACTGAGGACCCAAAAATTTAAAAAAAACGTCTCCAGCAAAACAAAAAAGGCACTGCCAGCGTGTGTAAACCCCAAGTAAACCAACTTGAAAAAAAATTAGGGGGGAGGGTTGTTCACTCTGAAAATATGTTTTTGCACTGTGAATTGCTGTGAAAATCAACGCATTTCGAGTCTTGGTGGCTCATTGGCAAAACCCCGGAGATCAATTGTGCGCGCGCTTCCCGGCGTCGACACTTCTGAAGTAGCCAAGCATTTTAGATGGATCCACCGCTGAAAGAGCAGCTCTATAGCTGATTTCTTTAGGTAACTACTTTCTTTACTCTAAGATGTGTTTTGATTTGACTAGGAGAAATACTTTGGTGCCGCAACCCTTGATATTCAGGCGAATTGACGTGCAACGTTTTTACCTCATCTGTCATGCCGTGTCATCATCCTATTACACCCCACACGTTTGTAACTCGAACTGGCGCATAGTAAAGTTGTCTTGTGCAATATCATACAGTGTACATGTACATGAAATACTTTTGAAAAAAAAACTCGTTTCCTGAAGAATTGCTATTGTGGCGAACGCCGTGGTCTGGTCGCGAGTCTGTTTGAAGATGCACTCTAACAAGTTATGTCTATACAAGGAATGACCCAGGGGGCACTCACATTGACAAAGTGACCGCATTCGCGAACAGTGTACAGTACCAGAAATTGCGGGGAGGCTGTATTTTCACAACAAAGTTTTGCGGGACTCGTGCGATGTTCAGTCATAGGCCTCCTAAGGAGCCCTAGTGTCGACCTCAACACCTACCGTCTTTCTACCTGCAATAATCACTACTGCCGTTTTCTATACTGGGAATTTCCACAGAAAGGCAAACTCGAC
The DNA here is from genome assembly GCA_002633005.1 of Phoronis australis. Classification (NCBI taxonomy): domain Eukaryota; kingdom Metazoa; phylum Phoronida; family Phoronidae; genus Phoronis; species Phoronis australis. The sequence continues at coordinate 385,355 of NMRA01000074.1, read as the reverse complement.
GAAACGCCCATGCCCATGGGCATTTATTTGATGTTAGTACTTCGGGTTTCAAGCGTTCAGACATTTGGAACGTTTATTTCGAAAATTGCAAGAGATGCAAATGGGTCCTGGGATACATTGTCAAGGTTTGAAGTAGTCCATGATGAACGGATCAAATTAAGTTGCGCATGCTGTAAGTCTTTTGAATGGACTTGGTAACCTCAGCGGGCTTAGTGCCAACTGAGTTGCGAAACGAGATGCTGACATTGAGGCATACAAGCTCATTGACACAGCAGTTGACGAAGTNGGTTTGTATTTCCACTTGAGTCTATCTGCATCATATCCAAAATCTATTTCACGTAGTGCGTAGTTAAATCTGTACTCAACACTTGTTTCCTCCAATGAGTACCACAGAACGGTGCGAAAACCCTTCCTAGACAACCTCTCGCAGCAGTTGACCACCAGATGTGTAAACTACACGTATGAGCAACCACTGGGGATTAAAAATTGTCTAGAGAGAAGTTTTCAATTCAAAAGTTTTTGCAAAGTACGCTTTAGATCTCGCGACGGACCAGGTCAGCTTGATTTGTGTAGATATCGAGTTTCAGTGTACTTCTGGTCCCTCGGTGAACTAGTCTTGTGATGTTTTTTCACCAAAGTGTGTTTTGAAAAACTATTTATCTCAGCCAGTACTGTTTGGTCCCTCGACAGATCGACTATTTTTATAGGGATAATAAGCACAGGTGTACTTTTGGTCTCGTGACGTACCACGACCGAGTTTTTGTGTACTGTCAGTGTAAATCTGGTCCCTCTGCGAACTGGTCCTGTATGTCTTTTCACCACGGTGTACAGAATGTTTTGGTTTCGTGAAACTGTTTTCAGATGATTTGTTTCATGATACATTTGACGTTTTTCAATTGTTGTCAACGTGGTTCAGCTTAATAAAGTGATACTTAATTATTTATTGTCGTTTTGAATAATAGACTATCAGCTGAGACCACTATTGTTCGCCAGTTTTTCTCGTAACGAGACAGAACATATGTTTATTTCCGGACTAACAGTACAGGTCTTTGTTCTTAAACAGCTTGAGGCTGTTGCGATCATCTGATATTCAAGTTTTTACGCCCCGTCGGTGCTCCTTATGCTCTTGAATATTTGGAAGTTGTCTAAACCCCTGTTTACACACCACACTTTTTCGTATGCTAAAAAGGTGCGTGTAAGCAGATGTTCCAACAAAAATTTTTGCTGGTGGTGTGACTCATACCCAGATGTGCACAAATATGGTTTCACGAAACTTATGAGCCAAGTTCATGTGACAAAATCGAAAAGGGTTTTTAATTATCTTAAGAAAAACTCCAGGGACATTTTAAGTGCCAGAAACGTACCAGGATGCATGGAAATTTCAGTTTGCCACGCGCCTCGGATTCGACCTTTGCGAGAATCCTTAACCCCCTCCCCATTACTGAAAACGTAGATCCGCCACTGGACACGGAAGTTGGATTTGACAGCTGCATGACAGAAAATCGTATTGAAAATAGGCAAAGAAGCAGGATTGGTTCTGGTCCCGTTTTTTTGAAAATCGGATCAGTTGTGTGTTATTTTGAGCTACTCGCTTTTTCAAAACAGAAAATCCACCGAGACGAACAAAAACGATGCAGGATTTGGTTCTTTTTTTAACTCATCACTCGCCAATTAATGGCATTTCAAACCATACTCGCCCTTGTTTACGGGCATTTGTGCAGCTTTTCAAAAAAAGCACGCAAAACAGGACGAAGCTTTTAATTCTTGTGCCCTTGTACTTACCACAAGCTAAAGAGCGGCGAAAACGTTTATTTTTCGACAATTAATAGGCTTTCATTTAAAACGTGAGCTAAAGACCCAGGAATCCAGACCGGTCATTGACGTGAAAAAACCCCCAATATTTCACTTTGTCGGCAGTTTTACTTCAATGAGATCAGTAAGGCGAGGACCCCAGTAAACGTGAACTATTTTAACTTTAAAGACTCAAACTGAGGAAAAGAGGACATCTTGGCCCATTTGCCATATGCACATGTCCGGTAACAGGCATGCAAGAAGATCCTGAAAAAGCCTCCATGGATGCTTTTTCAGTTCTTTTTTCCTAAAGAGCCCCCACGGTGAAGGCTATTTGGGAAATACGAACAACTTATTTTTTTTCTTAGTCTATTTGTAGATGTTTTGCTAAATGTAGACATGCTGATAAAATTTCAAGGACAATTAAAAATTATCGTAAAATCACACCAAATGCGAACAAAAATAATTGCGAAATTGCCCTTTTCTCATTTTTCAAGATGTTCTTCCATTGTTGGAAGTGTCTGGAAGTTTTCAAAATTTTGGGTGATGGCAAATATCATAGAAAACTTGAGCACAGTAATTTGATGTAATGTATTTCATAGGACACAATGAGAAACAAAATTAAATTTCAGCTGTCAGCCACATGTGTCCTAACTTAGCGAGATTTCACCCTAAGATGTTACTGACAATTGTTACAAAGAAACAGCTAGGAGCTTGATACCTCAGTTGAACTCTAAGATGGAAGCCATAAAAAGAGCTTGATCAATAAATCAAATTTAAAATTGTTGGATATTGAATTTGCAAATGATCGTAACATGTATACCACATGTACTTTTATCGCAGAATGTGACGCACTTCCTTAGAATAATTGTATCAGTAATTGAATTTTGAATGATGGGTCCAAGTTGTTATAATTTATAATTAGATTATTTTCAAAACATTACAGTGTTATGTTCCATCTGATGATGCGTTTCGCTCAATAAAATCCCTTTCATTGAGTACATAAATACCACACACGATTAACAGACCAATAACTGCCATGTGCACTAGAATGAGGATAAAACAACTGACAGTTTGTAATTTTGTATCAATGTAATCACGATCGTGAAAGTTCACAGTAACATTGATTTAGTCAAAGCTATTGAGATACAAATCAATTACGTTTTATTCTCTTTGCTAGTGTTTCCATTTTCTCTTCTGCAGATACATTTGCTCGTTTTGCAGTAATGGGTTGCAAGGCTTGCAGAATTTCTTGCAGTTTCTTGGCTTTTGACACGGTGAACATCAGCGATTCTTTCAGTTCAATGACACCAGACTCACAGGTGACTTTCTCCAGAGTTTGCAGCCGTTTCAAAAGAGATTCGTATTCTGTTGTGATTTTGTCCGTTTCCAGTAATTCACGTTTTAGACGAGCATTGAGATATTTTGTGTACTTGACTTTTTGACGCAATTCTGTTATTTCTGCATCAACCTTATCTTCTTCCTCTTCGGTAAAATTCTGCTTTGTGTGTACAGTGTCCTCTGGAAGAACAACATTGTTTGGTATATGTAAAATGTTCGACATTAGATAAACTTCCAACTTGTCGAATGCCTTATCGAATGACTTGACGAAAGTAAGCAGCATATCCTCAGAAGCTTTACGAAGCAACTCCTCGCTCATCATGTCAGGAAATTCCTGCTTAATATATTTTTGGACAAGTTCCAGGTCGTCGAACACATACTCAATAACCGCATTGTAAACACCATCGCAGAACGACTTCGGAGTGAATCCAAAATATTGCGTCTCGTATTCCTGTTCACAAAGCACTCCATCACCACTATTATCTATACTTTGGCTAGTTTCTCTGAGGTCTGTACTAGAGGATTTCGAATCCATCGTCAAAATCTATTATTTTGTGGTATTTTTTTCTTCAATTTACTGAAGATTGAAACCCAAATAACGCGCGCCAAACATCGAAACCGTCCACAACACGGATATCCGGTCTCCGTTACGCCCTCTGTTGTGGATTGAAATTGCGTCCAGAAATGGCAGGTACAGTATGTGTGTAAGAAAAATTCGTGTTTACAAACGTAGTTACACTTATTTATTTATTTTTGAAAACATATAGAATAGTTATGACATTGGCTGCTTCTCTGTAAACAGAACTTAATCCTGTTCATCATATCACTCATTGTGTTTCAGTGTTCGGCCTGTGTGTTCGACATGTGACATGCATGTCCGTGCCGTTAACTCTCTCACTCTCTGGCATCCTCGGCTCAGCTTCTGTTCTGATCGTCCCCAATACAATATATAAAATAGTATTATATATACAATTGTATTGGAGACGATCCAAAATTGAGGACGTCTGTGTGTGGGAACTCCACCATACATACAACAATGATGGACTATCCCTAGGTGGCAGGCAGGCAACTCTGGATGGTTTGAAAAACCTGAAGAACTAAAAGTTTTGATACAGTTTTTGCTTTTTGTTTAGACGGAAACAGAGCCCACATTTGAATTCCTCCTAAATTTATTCAGTGTCCTCACAAAGTTGGCCAAGGTTTGTAGGGGATAGCTGTAATTGAGATCAGCTGTTTTGATGTCTGTCCAAAAGTTCTACTATTAACTAAGATATAATTACCATGTTTTATTATCCATGCCTGGAGACTGGCAACCGAAGGCCAGTTCAAATCAGTGATAATAGGGTATCCAGTGTATACTCCCTGAAGCCACTAAGACAGTTCGCTTCACATAGGGTCACTCCCTTCAAGTCAAACTCTGAGTCTTCCTCTGTCGTCTTAGTCATCTTGCCTGCCTACAATCTTATACATTGACATCAGTTATGTGGTGGCTCATCAGACCTAATCAATCCTGGGTTACAATGTGTACCTTTCAAGTTAATGTAGCTGACACCTTTGGGGGCAGTTGGAGTCTAAATCCTACTGGCTCATTTTCGTGGGAAATTTTTTTTTCTGAATAGTCCTTCGAATAATTCAGTCAGTGAAAGTGAAGAAAGGACTGTTTGACATCAAAGTCTAATGTACAGAGGGTTATTGGGAGGACACCTGTCTGCCAACCATACTGGGAGGCGGCAACAAAGACTCGGGGGAGGGGGGACTGGTATACAGTCAACTAACAATGATATCTTACTCTTTTTAGAACATAATGTGAACGTACCTCTCATACACTAGCACAACAAGTCACTATGTGTTATGAAGTTTATTACACTTATAAGAAAGTGTACTGATTTTGAACACCTTTTCATCTTATTTTGTATTTTGTACTTTCATAAAAATTCAGTTATTTTTATGCGAAAGCTTAAACTCATTATTATGTAATTCTGTCCTGTTTTAACTAAATATATTAGGAGGCAAGTTTGACCAAGCTGTAAGTATCGGCTATTGAAATTGTGAAGCGACGATAGGCAGCCCGCAACTCACTGTCTGGTACACATAGGTGTCCTTGTGATTTCTTAAAGTAGTTGTGATCTACCGTAATTCAGTTTTATGAAGTTATTTTCAGTACTGTATAATGTGCATTTCTACTTCAAATCCATGATTTTTTAAAAGTTAAAACTTCCTGATCACCTGTTTTCTTTCCTTCAACTTATATCCACCCGCTTTCAAAAAGACAAGATTTAGATGGAGCACGTGTGGTTAAGAAAACAAGATGATGTACTCGTAGCACATGCTGTTCGTATGAGGACGTATACCGGTAACCATTTGTTCCTTGTTGATTGAACAAAAGTGTTAAAGATGTTGATCGTGGGTGCATTGTCGGTTGTGGATACACTGTTACTAAGATACATAGTGCACAATAGATATGTTTTAAAAAGATCGCGATTAACTCCCGTGGTTTGAGACTACTGTGTGCTATATGACTGCACTCAGAATAATGTGTCAGAGCCCAAATATTTTCTTTACAGTTTTCTTACATTTCTGCTTTCAATACTTAGCTGACTCCATGTTAATCTAATGCAGTTGATAGCATTACAACAGACCTGCACAGATATGTGCACATCAGTTTTGTGCCGTACAGGGAAAAATGCGGTTCGGATGTGTACGTAGAGGTGGTTCGTTGGAACAGATAGAAACAAGGAGATTGAGTCCATCTTGTTCTATTGTTATAAACTGCAGATTGTGGTACAGAACATACACACTTTCAGTGCGGAATGACGACTATTCCTTGGGATACAAGTGAAAGGAATACATTAATGTATAGAGTCTAGAGATACTAGAATTAACCAATCGAACAAGATGTACAAATAGGAGATGCACTATGTTCACAAACTGTTCCAGGAATAAGAAACATTACTAATCCCCTTCTCTGAGAAAGTGGTAGTAAACAACAGCAGGAAGTTATGTAACACGATGACGAAACCAAATGATGCCAAAATACAATAACACATTGTGCAACAAGTTTGATGAGTTAAAGATAACACCATGCTAGTCGAATAATTTTTCATAAGAATGCATGTTCAGTCACTACCGCAATGCCATCTATTGTAGACTACTTACAGTATAGTTGCATCTTTCTCCACAAGGTACTTATATGTATTGCATGGCCCTCGATGCCTAGATTTTGGGCTGAATATCCGCCAGACAAATGACCTGATGAATGTTTGATGACTGAGTCTTAATTGTTCATGTGACAAAATTAACTCCATTGCAGGCCTTGGGTCCAATTTTAGCATACAGGGAAAAGATATCGTACGAGCTGCCTGCAAAAAGTGCGGATACTGTAAGTATCTGAAACAGATGTTTCACTCACTATGAGTGTAAGCACACTTATTAACTGGGGTATGTCAAAAGTAGTGATGTGCTGATAAATTACTATGACCTTGACCTTTAGAAAGACAGTGGCAGGTAAACCTACCCTTTTACAGTTAGCACAATCAAAAAATTGTTTGTTGTGAGCTTCCATGAAAAAGTCACGTCTTTCACAGGTGTTAGTTCCCATCACATCCTTTTGTAGATGCTTTTAATTTGACGATGTTCAGATCTTATTGCAGTTACCCTGTGAGTATAATTGTCAATGAATGAGGAAATGTCCGTCACGTACATGAAACTCATTTGCAATGGTATCCCGGATTCCTAACAAATCTTATTCATGGTCAATTGAAGCTTCCATCTAAATCAATGCAGTTGCAGCTGATTGCTTAGTTGTGGAGTGGCACGCAATAAAACTGTAAACACACGATTACTTCGTCTTGATCATAGTATTGTTCATGACTTCTTTATGGTGTCCATTCACCACTTTTGTGCGTTGTGAAGTATGAAGAGCTTCTACCTCAGTACTGATGGTAATTTCTGAAAATGACAGGTCACTCATTTGAAGCCGTGAAAGTGTTTAAGGTCTACTCTTGTTCTTAGTGCTTGTGGAGCTCCAGTGAAATGTTTCCAATTTAGGGCATGGTGTGGCAGACAAGTAAATTTTTATTTTCTCATGTTTTTTCTTTTAGGTATGTAACACCAAATTAATACTTTATCCATATTCAAATTCTGTACCATAGCTGGAATTAAGGAAACTTTTATGGAAACGCTATATGCAGTGTGAAGCAGCAGTTGTTTTCTGTAATATCAATTTCTGTTCCAGCGGGCCATCTCACGTTCCAGTGCAGGAACTTTGTGAAAGCTGACCCGGTGAAGGAAATACTGCTAGATGTTAGCAGCACCAGTTCAGACTCTGAGGAAGACTTCGTCTCACCGTTAACAAAACTGAACCAAGGTAGTAATTTCTTAACACAAACAATATATCCATTCTGACTTGTATAGAGTAAAATGGCTGTGTCCATGATTTCCTATTTTGACTTTTACGCACACGTTTTTCAAAATAGTTTTGGCCATTGTGTATCAAATTACTACTTTTCGGAATTGGGAAGTGTGTGCGAAAAGAGCAATGTATAATATCGGTGAATAAAAAAAGTTCTGTCCTCTCCAATTTGAGCCGCATCGCAAAACAAAATTTGACATTGGATCTAGGGAAATTGTTTGTGTTCTGTCGGTACAAAGCCACATGTATCACCTTCTTTAAAGACCTTTCAAGCTGTGTTTTAGGGATGAACCTTTTTTAGATTAGGGCTTTAATACAGTGAGTTTGCGTAGCTAATTTCAAATTGCATACAGTTTTGTAGCGGGAAGTAGATGCCCATAGACGCAGTACACCGACTTTTTCATTTTAATGTACTTACCGTAAATTGAGGTGTAGTAAGACATAGAGGCATAAGATGATATACTGGGCTTCACATACTTCTAAATTTACCGCTACAATACCGATTGCTTACACTATGCACAGAATGGAGTTCACTGATTGATTGTACAGCTTGATTTGTCACGTTAAATTTGATTAATTGCTGAGATCCACACTGTCGAGGTGATCTACCTTGGGCTGTATGGGGTTTTAACTGTTGTATGTTGACTTGAAGTTTATTCTTTACAGGTGCTTTACAAGTCATTGTAATTTATATTATCGTTAATTTAGTGGATATTTTCTGCTCTTCAGCTGCTCTTGAACGTGGGAGAAGTTCTGACAAAAAGAAAAAGAAAAAGAAAGAAAAGAAAAGGTAAGAGAATTTGCCTGAGTGTTTTTCTCAACTGAAAGACACAACAAAATGAATATGTTCCGTTATATTAACTTGGTGGTTATTCAACAGCAGGTTTGAGATTACAGTAATTCCTCCACTAATTTAGCATACAATATGGTGAAAAATGAGTTTGCCAACTATTGAATTACATGTATGTCCCAACTTGATATTATTACAGTTAGTTGTAGCCCTGGATACACACCTGCAGTTTTGCATTTAGGTAGCTGAATTAACACTGGAGTTTTTGAAGGGCTACAAACCTGCATTCTATGACAAAATAATTTGATTTAGATCACATTCCATGTATAAAAAACTGGTCTTAATTTTGTTCCTCACTGACTAAAGGTGATTTCTAGGCTTGGTAAATATTGTCTGTTCCATAGTGATTGAGGCCAGGGTCAATTAGTGGGCTTGTCATGGCGGTTCACTTTGTGCACAAAGCACGGGGGTAATAGTAAATTGCTAGCTCTTCTCAAGTCGAGAAATCACACCTCATCTTGGGAATAAGCTTAAGTAGTGGGTAGCAATCTCAAAAATCTATTCTGTTTCTTTGGTGAGAGACAGGTTTGTAGCTACATGGTACTGACTCAATAAAGGAATATTCACTACAACAAACCTAATAACAAGCAGAGGGAGATTTTTCACTGTGTCTCGTGGTTGCATTGATTGAAGGCTTTATCACAATTGTGTTGGAAATTTTACACTTGCTTTATTTGTTCATGATTGCAGGTAAGCATTATTATTTTAATTAGCCAAAAAAGCTGTGCTTACCAAAAGCACTATGTGGGATAGTTTGGCCTCTGTGTCATTTTTTCATGGTAGTCATGGTAGAGTGAAATACACTGTATATTTTTGTTATCACTTTATTTGTCTTTAAGTTCAATCAAGTCATAGAACTTAAAGATTAACTTTAAATCTGGAATGTTATTAAAAGGGGATTACACCCACTCATTCGCATCATAGTGACCTCTGTATGCAAATATGGAACTAGCCGATGGCATCATTCCCAAACTAAGAATTAGGTCTGTCCACTCCTACCCACTCACCCACCCTCCGACTCAGACACTCTCCCACTCTCACTCTCACATGCATGCAGGCACACGCGTATGCACGCACACGCAAAAACACACACCCACAAATACCCACTAGCCCACAGTGTTGGTTGTCGGGGAATGTCTAAGATCAAATCAAAAGCCTCTGATAAAAAGTATTTCAAAACAGACCCATCTTCTGGTTGTATAAGTTCTCAAATAGTAATTTCTGGCATTATTCCCTATGAACTGTTCTTTAAGTCATAAAAGTGAATAGTCTGTAGTCATAATAAACCTTGTTATAAACTGCACTGTGTCATGAATTGTTTTCACTCTTTTCTTCTAGGAAGCAGAGGTCAAGGTCACCATTATCAGACAGTGATTCCAGTTCTTCAAGGGAGAGAAGACGTATGAAGAAAAGAAAACACAAGAAGATGTCACAGAACTCGGATAGTGACTGTGCTGTTGGTCGCAGGAAAAGGACTGGCTCAGACTCAGAAAGTGAAAGTGAGAAAAGGAGGAAAAGGACCAAGAAGCGTTCAAAAAAGAAAAAGAAGCACAGACGAAGTTCAGATTCTGACTGATGTTTTTAAAAAATCAGTTTTCGCTGGATTTCTTCTTTGAGTTGGTCACACATTGTCTGAAAGTGTTGGGAAGGCAAGGGTGTAATGGTGTGAGTCAGACTGTTAACTTTAACTATGTTGTCATAGGTTCAAGAAAACAACTAGACTGTAAATGATTCTGTAACACAAGACACTAGTCAGATGCGCCTAAAATCTTGGTTTAGGAACAGAAATAGGTTGCGATGTATGGCCGTGTTTGGCCAGAGTCAGTGAAAACTCTTATGAAGTTTCAGGGACGATCTACTACGTCTGCACTCTAAGGCTGACAAACGAAATATTGCCCCAAGCTCATGCTCCACAGCCTTATCACCAGCAATGTCAAAGAAGAACCCTGAAGAGGGCTCGCTGCAGTTAACATTGGTAAACAAAGGAACATCAAAGGGCCATTACTGAACCCTAGCATTACAGTAACTGACCAAAAAAAGAGAAAAAAATCACAATTCTCAGTTGATTCAAACAGCTGCGACCAACATATCCAGCGAATGTTCAAAACTACTGCTCTCGGCTGTAGTTTGTTTGCCATTTTATCATGGTGAAGCAGTAGGACATGTCTGCATTTGAGTGTTTGAATTGTGATTTCTGGTGTTGCTAAAGTATCATTAGGGGTACATGTATTTGTATGGTCCAATGCATCCAGAATTATACAACAAATATCTGTTCAAGGAAGGCTTTCATGGATTACCGTACATTTTGTCAGGAGTGCCGATTTGTTCTGGCACACAGTACCATCAACATTTGTAAAAGAGTAAAGTAATGAAAACTTGATTTGTTAGATAACTCTTATATTAATGCCATCACCTTGTGTTTATCTTATCTGCCAAACAAAGACTTATGGTTTGCTCAGGAATTTCGATCATCACAAGTAGGTGTGCTGGCGACTGGGGACGGTCAGTCACAATGGAGTTGTATTATGACAAGATTTAAGGACAGGATGGTTCGTTTCATCAGATTGGTTCCAGAAGTTTTCTACCGAGCATTCAACTAATGATGTAAAGAATATTTGCTTTTACACAGTCCAGGAAATTACTGTCCTCAACTGGTTAATGCTAGTGGCAGAATTTGAAAATTTCAATAAGGGGTGGGGTGTATGAAGCCGAGCATGGGTGTTTTGAAATGAAATTTCATTAAAGAAATCAGGATGGGCATAGTCATTTCACATTTCGAGTTACTAAAACAGTTAATTTATAAGTGAAGTTATGTAATAAAGAATATGAACAGACGATCCAACTCAACATTGGTTTTTAGTTATAATGTAAATACTTCAGTTTATTGTAGTGAAATGAGAGCAAATTCATTTTTATGCGCCCACATATTTATATGTGGACGCATTATGCCGTCATCTCCGTCCGTCCGGACGGCGTGCGTCTGGCGTCCGCTGCTCTATCTCCAATACCCTTTGACATACGTTCATGAAATTTGGCACATATGTCCCACTCAAAGGATGATTGTGAAAATTGGCCTGTATGTGCTTACTATAAAGAGGACAGTTGTCAATGATTTTCCGATGATTTTGACTACTGTGGCGCCTCCTAGTGGCAGTTCTGTTTAAGTTGCGCGTATGGCTGTATCTCCTAAACCATTCGCAGGATCTTTACTTAATTTAGCAAGTGTATTTATATGATGTTGACTACGGATGACGACGACTTTCGGACAGATCTGACTACTGCTGTGCCCCCTAGTGGCAATTTTAGTTTTTTACGTTTAACTCAGTATGTTCAAAGGTCCTCAACAGATTTTCATAAAACTTTAAATATATCCATCTATTGGTGTGATGACGCTACCTTTTTGTTTTTGGGTGGAATGGAGGTATTTTGCCCCACCTAGTGGCCATTTTTGCTGCTTTCAAATCTTGTTTTTGGTGTCCACCGCTGTATCAACCAAATCATTTGAAAATTGGCATATATGTTCTCAATTTGAAGATGACCTTTGGTGATGGTGACTTACTACTGTGGCGCCTCCTAGTGGTAGTTTTGTTTTGCGCCCATAGTTGTATCCCTTAAAGCCACTGCAGGATATTTACTAAATTTAGTAAGTGTATTTATATGAAGATAACAACAGACGACTTTCAGTCAGATCCAACGGACACTGGGCCCACTAGTGGCAATTTCATTTTATTCCATTTTCCTTTGTTTCTCTGAAGTTCCTTGAACAGATTTTTATGAAATATGGCATGTTCCTGTTTTTGGATTGTATGTTTTTGCGCCATCTAATGGCCATTTTTATGATACAAATAAACCTAAAAGCACACCATTTGCTATGCATTCATAGGCGCATTTCAACGCTTCGTGTTGCTCTTGTTAAATTTCTTGTTTTTTGCCCAACACCTGTCAATATGCCAAATCAAATAATATGATTGAAAAGTTTGCCAAAAAATCTGTAAAGTGCTAAAAAGCAAGTATCATGGAGCACAAAAAGTACTATTGGTAAACCAAAACATCTCCAGTAGAAAGCGTCTTATTCTCACTTAATTAAACAAAAACAAAGTGTTATATACACAAAGAATGTTTATTTTTAAACAACAGTATAGGAAAAATGGCAAACGTATAGTTTAACAATCTTCCTCTAACCAAAAACAAATTCAACCCAGCTAGGTCACATTTAAATATTCCCAAACATGAACTAAGTACTGAGCTTCCTATTAGTGAAAACCCCAAAATACATGTCGTTTTAAGTACCCCTCTTGAAATAACGCTTGCCAAGATTTATAAGTTATCTTGCTCAAATAAAATCTGCTGGCCACAGCTCCACCAAGTGGAGAGCTGAAGAAACATGAAATTCTTGACTTATTTCACACAAAAACAGTATATTGCCAAAATAGTCCATCATTTCCATTTTTCAATGGCCGATCAACTTTTTGAAAATAATGGGAACTTTAGCAAACATTGTTTTATGACACCCACACGCAGCAAACCATGCTTGTAATAAACTAAAATGTTTGAAATCTTTAATATTTCTGTGAAGAAATTTGACAAAAAGAACTTTACTTGTTAGCCATAATGTGCCCTAAATAAATTAACTACCATAGATGTGATACCTGCTATAAACCATAGACTGCGTGTCTGCACTTTAAACCAAACATGAATTGATATTATTGGTCGAGACTGGAGGGGTAAAATGAAAAGCAGGTAGGGTATAAAATGAACCTTTTTTCTCAAGCGCCACAAAACACTTAAAATCCCCAGCTTTGGAGTCTATGCAGTTCTTCGTCAATTGAGTAAAATGACAATGGCACTGTCTAGTTTCTGCCATGTTTTTACCCACACGATCAAGTGCTGTATACTGGATTAAAAGCTAGACATGTGAAAGCTAAGGGTTTCATGCTGCTAGAGCATAAAGATCCATCAAATACTCCCAGACGTAAATGCGCGTCTTGTAACAACAGTGAATGCTGCCAAATCGAATACAAAAAAGCTGACCTCAGGAGCTGCCACTGACTTGTCTGTTGTTGAGAGGTCCGCTTACAATATGTTTTAATTTACCATGAGGATCTAAGAAGCCTCATGACACGTACTCAGATAACTGACCATTTCACAGATAAGGACCCGTGGTGTGCATGCGTTGCAAAGCATAGGCTTGCGGGATACGATTCTGTCAATTGAGGGACTGTGATCACAAACTTTACTCAAGGCTGGACTAAAAAATTGGTCAATTGAATGCTAAGTTTTGAGTAATTTTTTGTGCAATGTGATTAATCATGTTTGACTTAACTATTTCCCACAATGCAAAGTTCAATGGCACTCTTTTCAGTCTATCCTGATCCCCAGATGAAACCATTATTTCATAAATACGACGATGTGCGCAGTCAGTAATTAGATAATGTATAGTAATGTCAACTAGCTTGCGGAGCGCAATACAATCCACAAGTTGCACTCTGCATACAATCCACAGTTGGCACTCTGCTCTATATGAACCACAACTTGTTTTGTGCAACTCATTCTCCAGAGTTGAACTCCATCAGATCTTCTAACACCATACACTGTCCTTAACTACCAAATATTCTGAAAGAAAATCCAGAGAAATGTAGACACAATTTACTTTGAGACAGAGGAATAATAATTTTCATTCTTCAGTACCTTAGCACAACTATATCTGCCAAAAAGTGTAAGTTTTGATGCAAAAAAGTTTAGGGATCAGACAGTGATATAGAACAAGATTTGAAATTTCTTGAAAATTGTCTTGCTTTTTCGAAGTAATGATTACCAAGCAAAAAATACTGCATTGACTAAATCATCCGAAAACTAGTTGCAAACTTTACTTTGAAATTTTAATCATTTTCGATGACAAAAATTTTGCCAGTTTTTTTAACACTACTGTATTAGTAAAGAAGCAATGATAATATTTAAATTCCATGAAATCTGACAGAACAAAATTCCACATAAATTCCATATTGAGTACTACATGGGTGAAGAATTGACACACTACCCAAACCCTCTTTGTCTATTATTTGCAACAAAAAGATAAACTTGCAAACATAAGGCAATGTTCATCTAAAAAATACCGTCTGTTATTCACAAAATTTCCTTTTCACAAGGAATTTCGTTAAACCAGCTATAAGTCCGTGTTCCTTCATAAGAGTGAATTATTAAATCAATTTAGACCACTAGATGCCGCTATAAAATTGGTCTTGACCAGTTCCTTACTCAAATGAGAAGTGACTTCTGGGTTAGCAAAGAACTGCGAGTTTGTTTTTCGTTGTTTGGTGCATAAAATGACAGCACGCTACGTTGTAGAGTCCTAATATCAAGCAATGACAGCACGCTGCAAACTACGTTGTGGAGTCCTAATATCAAGTAATAACAAACTGACAGTTCTTTCAAAGCCCAAGATCATCTCCAACATTTAACTAAGGTGCTCTCCATGATGGTGAGTGGTCTAAATCAAAAATTGTTAAGTGTAATTGTCATAAACAATACACATCAGTGATCTTTTGCACCCATGAATTGCGTTGTACAGACAGTGAAATGTTCAAGAGATGGTTTACCGAATCACACGATGCCCCAATACATCAGGTGCAGTCCTCTCAGCCGTCGATGCCATCTGGGGGCTACATAGCCAAGAAATTATTTATAAGATATGAATACTATAAAATAATGTGAACTTTTAAAAAAGTATTGTAAATAACCAGAAGACATGAAAACTGGCTAAAGCTACTCTTAAGTACTTACGTCAACATAAAGAACATGACCAGTATATTCCAGAGGGCAATGAATATCCTGAAGTAACGAAGACTGAGAAGGAATTCTTGAATTTTGTCTCCCGTCGTCGGTTCAGTTACTGTGCCAAATTCGTCTGTGGGCTGCTTTCTTTTTCTGAAAAATCACAAGAAGTAAAATGCAAACATGGCGTCCAGTCAGCCATCTTGTGAGTTCCTCCTTGCCAACTGTCACATGAGAGATTATCACGGCCAATCATGAGTGACCAACCAATTCATACAGAGCTGTTAGAAACTGCAGAACACGTCAAAAATAATTGGGACAAGCTTCCGCTCACTATCTGTCATGATTATGGTGGTGTATTTTGCTTGTTCCCAATCTTCATGATAAGAAATACTGCTTATGTTCAGCTGCCATGGCAGGAACTTGCGAGTCAAATTGCTCTGTTACTTTTGACATGTACAGTAGCCTTCATAAGGCTCTCTAGGGCCTTAATAAACGACCTCAAGTCAAATATCGAAGAAACCATACTTTGTTGATTCTGAAAGGATCAAGGATATTAAAAAATTGCTTCTTACTACTTTGTCTTAACGTGACCACGTTTTTTAATTCAAATTTCCATGTGTTCCTAAGAGCGTTGTTGAGACATAATGAAGTTTTCATTAGTAAAACAGCTGTGGAGTTAAATTCCTATGAATGTACCTTTATTGAACATGAAAATTTGAATTAAAAAACGTGGTCACGTGACAATTATAAAAACACTGTAGTAAGAAGCATTTTTTTAGAATCTTGAATCTTTCTCCTTTCAGAAAAAATGTAATGTTAATGGATGACAAAGCATATAGTTTTTTGATATTTGAATTAGAGTTGAGGTCATTCATTAATAAAGGTACTAGAGCCTTTAAGGCAAAATTATATCAGCTGACAAGGTCACTGTTAATAGTAAGGACATTTGCAAATTTGTTGTCTATGATCTTCACATCAGGAACTGCCTCTGGTGTCAGTGTGAATATCTTTATGGCTTCATCAAATAACTTTTTAGTAGTCAATTTCCCAAAATTATAACATTTCTTATGTTTCCAGGCAATCTGTCTTGCTCACAATAAACACTCCGTCAGAATTAACGAAACTATTGAATAAATAACGAAACCAAACACCAGGTGATGTAAAGTTCCCACATGGTCTTTTGTCAAATGTTTTGTGGAGAAATATTTAAAACTTCATCACTACCGAAAACGAGGGCACGGTCTTAAATACAAATACAGAAATTATGCCATGCCTTTAAAAGGGAACTGTAATTTATTCTGAATAAATTCTGGATAGTTTTCTATGAATTGTTGATTAATTTCACAAATAATTCAACACCAAAAATTAAACTTATATTCTCTAACGAAACTAAAAAAATTACCGGCTTGGAGCGCTGCTTAGTCTCGTGACGTATTTGGCGGGGGCAAAGTCACTGTCCTGTGTTAGCGTGCAATCAAGTAGCGTTCTTCATATTGTCGGAATAAGAAATTTTAGTGTGAAATGTCGGGTCACCAGGGATACCTGTTTGAGCCGAGGCAACACAAAGTGATACCCAGTCATCGTCATCGTCAGACGAAAATTTGCCGGTGCAACTGGTGTCAGTGACTGTGCCGAGGGCAATGTGGACTCTAGCCATCCAGTCAGCCAGCTGTCAGCCAATACTCCGGCAGCTCTGTAAACTTGAAGGGTTGGTAAGTTACCTACTGTAGCTGTATGAAGACTATCGTACCACTGTGTGTTGAGCTCCGTTAACCCCGAAATTTCAGACAGCCGTTGACTACCCGGGTATAGTTGACTCAGTTATGCTCGTCACCTCGTCGTAAAACTTAGGCTACATCAACATATAAAGCTAACGGACCGGCGGGGGCGCATGCAAAATCTGGTATAGTCACCCGACACTCCCATTGTTCGTTGCAGCCGTTTAAATGGAAAACAATCAAATAAACGTCATTTGGTAGCATAATTTGCCGCCTTTTTAACAAAGAAGTGTGTCGTCCGTTTCAAGAACAGCACGCTCGTGACACGGCGCACGCGCCATTTCATAAAAATTTGAGACGTCTTTCGGGACATGATAACAGCTTCGCAGCACCAAGGTTGTTCTAAAATTCGGTTTGCTGATGTAAAAATACTAAAAACTTGAAACAAAATGAAACAAGCTCCGATAATTTGTTATAACATGTACGCAACCTAGGTACCGTCAGCGACGAACACTTGATAAAAGAATCAGGGGGAAAAGAAACTGGTAAAGGTCAGGTGACGTAATCGCAAAAAGCCGAGAACACATCACAATTTTACTAGCAGCAGCCGATGAACGATCGCTAACATTTCCAACACTGGTAAATACAGAAGTTAGTTTACTCTAGGAACCTGGTTCCTAGGTTTACTCAAGGATGACTTAGTTTTAATGACATTTATTGAGTCAGATTTTATTTGTACATTTTCACCCATATCGGCTAAAACCTGTAGGCCCATATCTACATTGAGCTTTGGGCCAAGGCTTGGGTAACCCTGCGATGGTATGCGATGACCATCCCTTTAGAAGACTCCTTTTTCGAAGAGTTTGAGCAACCAGGTGCCATACAAAAAGGCATAGCGAACCTTTTACAGCACTATGGCAAACAATAAAAAATAAGGACGATTGATACAATGATAAATTACGATGTAAACTCTTCAAATATGACATAAGCAATGAATGTGTAAAGCAGCCGATACCCCGCCGTTCACGTCACTGACGCATCAGCCAATCAGCGATCGCTTTCAGAATTCAGTGTTTTGACCATGAATTCGAATTGGCTTTAGTTTGGCACGCAAGTCAGGCAAATGTGAGTTTTATTTGTATGTTAGAACCGATTAACTGCAACATTATTTTGACTACAGTCCCCTTTTAAGTAACATTACCCTACTCAGCCAGTGTTGTACAGGAGCCCAGGCAATAAATTAATTCTGCATGGTCTACTATGACCCTTCCTTATGTCCCTAAGGCAGAAAGCTTACTGTTTGTTCCTACGTCCAACAGTAATTCTTTTCAGTTACAGGAATACATTCAATCACTCAGGTCAACAAAATGTGTTTAATAGCTGAAGACAAAGGCCAAGAATGTTCAAACCTGGATGACTTCTTATTTTTCACTGTGCACAAATAACTAACATCAAAGATCTATTGAAATATTTGCACCAGTCACTATTTACATTGGCATGACGTTTCGGTCGATCACTTTCCCACCTCCTCCCCAATCCGGGGAATGCTAGATATATAAATTATGGAACATAAAGTATTTTATGGTGAAAACTGCATTTAGTATTTGAAACAAAGAACTATGATGAAGCTTGACAAAACCTTAAAGGTGGAAATGAACAGATTGAGTTTAGTTACTAAGTATGTGTCATGCGATGAAAGTGTCTTAAGGTGTAATACTCACAACTTGAAATTCAGGACAGCTGCCGCATTCACCAACAAAGTCCTGCAAACAAAACAATAAACAGTTTTGTACAGCGAGATTCTAATGACTCCATCCACATACACCACCTTTACAATTCAACCGTAGAGTAAAAAACAGCAGAATAAAATTGTGCACGTGCGCTTTTTTTACAAATATAATAGTTTTGATTTTAATAACAATTTTTTTATCAAGCAGAATAAGTTTGTCAATTTTTGGGTAGGATAGGAATTCTAACTAACTCAGCTGAAAACCTGGTAACATTTGCCTAAGAAACAAACAATTTTTGATCAATGTTTGGCAGCAAATTATCAGATGCACAAATGTGAAATGATTACTGAAAAGCATACTATAATTAACAATGTTTAAAAACTTGGCAACCTAACTTTGGGCTGGCAACTTGATATATATCCCTGTGCATGAGGCTTTCAATAAATCGTCCATAAAAGTTATTGCCAGCGATAACTATAAAAACACAAGAGGGTCACCAACCCTATCCCAAGCACAGGAGCCTATCCCGCTCTTTTTAGAACATAACTCTTGTGCCTTATAAGGACTTCCAGTGCTTTTTATGCAGCCATAATTATACCTCTTGGATATCTCACAAAGATCTCAATCTCATAACTACGTGATGCACCAGTAAAGGGTAAATCATCACTGTCAATGAATGAACCCAAATGCAGTTCAGGAAGCAACCAATCACAGGGTGATCAACTAGACAGGATCCCTGCCTGTGCTGTCTCCTCTCAGCATGATATGCAGACGGGTGACCTCCCCATAACCCTCTGTATGTTTCTGTTTGACCTCAAGAACATTGAATATAACAGGAATCCAACCTTTAATTTCATTGACTGAATGGAGGACTACTTGTTTTGAAAAAATGTTAATTACGAGAGTTTTTGTTCAAGCTGGAAGGATTTAAGGACTCCAACAATATCCAATTCCTAAGGTGCTCACCTACACTTAAAAGGCACACATAAAAATTTGACTTTCACAACTAAGCCAAGGTTAAGCATTATTTGAAGAAAATCTTCAAAAGTCCATTATGAAGTAGGATGTGCTGTGCATATGGGCCACTGCCTCGTGAATGATTGACAAGCGCTTCAACCAAATGCAATGGCTAGAAATGAGAAAATCGCAAAACTTGTCACAGATACAAAAACTTCTGGATAGAAAAGACGTCACTGTATTTCATTTTTAAAGATGTTGCAACCGTCAACATCATTCATCCTCGACCAGCCGCTGTCTTGTGATTTGTTCATTATAATAGTAAACTGTATGTCCTACATAGTCACCACCAGAGGGCCAGGTGAATCTGGCCTGTCATGTCAAGACTGCTGCTGAAGCTGGAGTGGTTGGCTGTCATCAGCTGTACAGTACAGACAGTAGAGACGGTGGCCATCCCTTAGGCCCTTCATATGCCACAAGATTTTCCGCGAATTATGTTTTACACTGATTAAACTATCAAAGTCCCGTTGCTATAAGTACCATGGCGCATAGAGGGACTCCTTGCACTGCTCTCACCAGGAGAGATGATATCATATCCCTTGGCACGAGCAGTGTAAAAATGACCAGTTGCCGATTTGGGAAACTGAACAAAGGACTGCTTTTACAAGAATATTTGTTCGAATTGGAAGGAATAAAAGACATCAACAACCTCCTAAGGAGTCCCTCTATATGCAAAAGGTACTTGTAGTAATTTGGTTGATGGCTTTATCGGAGGCATAATTCGTCGAAAAGCGTCTGGTGTATGAAGAGCCTCCGGGATTGCCACCGTCCCTACAGCTAGTCGAGACGGTGGCACTGTCCACCATAGATATAGCTTGGCACAGTACAATGAAATACGTTGCGTGAGACCTAACTAGTGAACCTGATTTTTCATAGTCAATGTGGTTTTCTGGTAGTAGTCCGATAGATGGATCCCCGATTTTTGATCCAGATACTCCAGTGGCGGATTTAGAGGGGGGCCAAGGAGACCATGGTCCCCTTAAAACTCTTCCAGATTCTATTTGGCAGTTCGGGGGTGCGCCATCTGACGGGCAAAATCCTGGCGCAAGTACATTGCAGCAGTACGTCCCTAGGACGCATATTTAAAATTCAACACTCTTCCAAAAATGCAAGATTCCTGTCAACTTGCAGCCAGTCCGGTAATATATAGGTCAGATTTCATTAAAATGAGACCAAGTTAACAGGCCGTTAACATTGTCTTAACCTAAAGAAAAAACAGGCCGTTTAGGTTTTCCAGTATTTAATCATAATTTACTATTCCCGTTTAAAAATGACAATGCGTGGTTCGGCTCCAGCTGCGACCTTGACATTCAATTATCCTCCCACAGAGGACGCGACATTACATGCACTAAGCGACGTCTGCTTTAGGAGTTGTCAGACAGAAGAATGATGAAGTGACAGCCAACTTTAAGCATTTGAATATCTAAACTAAAAACGTGATAGTAAGCGACCAGTGGCAGTGACAGTGATCCACTTGATGTCGATGTGCAGCCCACAGTAGTGATCCCGTGACCATCATTTAAGTAACACAGAAAAAATCCCCCTTGGGATTTCTGTTTCATATGTTACTTCATAGATGACCTAGCTCTTAAGGCGTCTCTCATGCACAAAAGGTACTTATATTGACTTTGATGTTTTAATCACTGTATGAAGCGCCTAATATAGACCAGTCTACAGTTCAGACCTCGCAAAAAGCAAGACTTCAAGAGATTACACGAGATATTGTGGGGAATTTCAAATGAGAACATGTGACTTTGGCTAGATTTTAGCGTTACTCCGTGGCGTTAGGCCTACTGGCTACTGTGTAAGGAGGACAATCTGCCTCCATGTAAAACCCACGTCGGTAAATTACCCGATTTCAGACTTCAAAGTTAACTATAAGACAATTTTGTGTTATAAACCGTTACCTTGGTCTTTATTTGTAAGTTTGTAATCTTTTCGTCTCGAATTATCGCTGATAAATCATTTTTTGTAAGCTTTTTTTTGCGCACGGTTTTCCGCCATGCGATCAACTTTCGAAAAAGTGCCTCTTGTTCCTCCAATCCAAAAGATCACTATACTCTCGAATACAAACATGAAATTTGGACAGGATGTAGTTTAGATGCGTGCGCATCTCCTCAAGTTGTTTTCTCGAAGTCAGGGCCAAGTTTTCATGGCAAGTTTTCGATCGTCCGGAAGGCCTTATTTTGATCGGTCGGGAGATTGATGATTTTCCAGTTGCGCAATATGCCCCCCCGATTTTTAGATGATGAATTTATCACTCTTTTAATTGGTAATTATTTCTTTTTCAGAAATTCTGTCAAAGTGCTGCGCATTGGCACTTTTCAAACAGCAGTCGTTGGTTCACTAAGTCGCCGCACGTCAGCGCCATGAGTGGCTACGTTGAAGTTCAATGGCATCGCAACTTCACCGTTCGAAATAATGTTGTTACAAAGAGTTTTCGTTGCGTAAATGATGAAATCCTTCATGTTAAGAGTGATTTGTTTTCCCAAATGCTCTTTTGTCTACTTTCTGATGTTTTTTTGCTATGATACGATCTAATACAGTAGTACATGGGTGGCACCCAGCACTGAAAAAAGTGGGGGAGCTATAGCCTTCCCCAGCCCCCTGTCAGGCCATGATGTGTTGCCCATGTAGTAGTATTCGGGGGCAGATCTAGGATTTTTAGATAGGAGAGGGGCCAGGGCAGAGTATTACACAGGATTTTACCTGTAAGATATTTGCACCCTCAAACTGCCAAATGAAATCTGGCCCCCTAGCCCCCCCCCAAATCCACCAATGTTGTTTTGTGGTTTGATGTGAAATTTCCTCCAAGCTCAGATGTATTTATTTCTGAGCTGATAGGTTGTTTTTTGCTCTTTACCTTTTAAGCTGTGCAATCCATTGTTTTCATCAAACATGAGGTTGATAAGTTGTTCTATATGCTAACAACACATTTAAACAGCAATATCCCTGTAGAAATCGATCCAAATTTTGTATAATACACACCACCATGTTTGTCTCAATGAGAAGATTTTTTTACATGCAACACATGTATATTCTTTTATTTTTTACGAAATTATGTAAAAAGGCAGATATTTTACGCATAATGGTCTCCTTTCAACGGCCATTTTCTCGGTAACTGCTCACCCAATTTTTCTGATTTTTGCACCATTTCATTTCTCACACCAAGGGCTTTTCAAAAATGTCCACATGGGTATTAAAAAAAATTTAAAAAACGTTGTCCTCCCTAATCCTATACTGTGAGTACTGAACCCAAGCCTGATCATAGCCTTGGTACAAACTGGATATAAATATACAGCTTTGCACCGATGCGGGTAAAAAAGTGGTAAGATAAAATCTGACACAAAATTGGTGTCATTAAAAACTACAGCCTTCCTTGAGTAAATTAAATTATTTAACGGTGTTGGCAAAAATGGCGTTCTACCGTTATTCAGCTGCTAAAGTTGTGGAGCGATCTTTAGCGACGGCTTTCGGTGCCATGAAATCTTGCGTCACCTATTGGCCGATTCTTCAATCAACTGTTGTTCTTTCACAAGGTTGCGTACACGTCACAACAAATTATCAGAACTGGTTTCACTTCATTAAAAGTTTTTAGAATTTTGGTACCGAAAAATCGAATTTCAGAAGAAATTTTGTTGCTGCCAAGCTATCATCATCTCCTGAGAGATGTCGCAAAAATTTAGGAAATGGCGCGTGCATGTGGCACGAGCGTACTGTTTTCAAAACGACAAAATACTTATTACTGTTAGAAAAGGCAGAGAGTTACGCAAGAAAATGACGTTTATTGCATTGTTTTTCACTTAAACGGCTGTAACGGGCAAGGTGAGTGTCGGTTGACTCCCAGATTTTGCATGCACACCGTCCGGTCTTTAGCTTTACATGTTGACACAAGTTTCACGGCGCGGTGACGAGCAGAACTACACTGGCTGCGTGCAATTTTGGGGTCTACGGAAGAAATACACGCAGTGGGACCTTTGGCTTTATTTTGACGACAGTCTTCACAGCTAGTAGGGAGGACAATCAAAAAGTAGGTCACGGTGCTCCATATCTGCCTCCGTGTAAAACCCACGTCGGTAAATTACCCGATTTCAGACTTCAAAGTTAACTATAAGACAATTTTGTGTTATGAATCGTTACCTTAGTCTTTATTTGTGAGTTTGTAATCTTTTTGTCTCAAATTAGCGCTGATAAATCATTTTTTGTAAGCTTTTTTTAGCGCACGATTTTCCGCCATGCGATCAACTTTCGAAAAAGTACCTCTTGTTCCTCCTATCCAAAAGAGCACTATACTCTCAAATACAAACATGAAATTTGGACAGGATGTAGTTTAGATGCGTGCGCATCTCCTCAAGTTGTTTTCTCGAAGTCAAGGCCAAGTTTTCATGGCGAATTTTCGATCGTCCGGAAGGCCTAATTTTGGTCGGTCGGGAGATTGATGTTTTTCCA
>NMRA01000074.1:323750-352325 GCA_002633005.1 Phoronis australis | reverse complement strand
CTCCCAAGTACCACAATATCATCTAAGAATGCTAATGCCGTATTCCAATTTATGCCTTTCAAGACTAGACCGATAGCCCGTGAATAACTTGATGGTGCCCCACTCAATCCCATTGCCATCCTCCGGAATTGAAACAGACCATACCTAGTTATAAATGCGGTCTTTACTCTATCCTGTTCCTTAATTGGAATCTGATAATACGCACTATTCGCATCCAACTTCGAAAAGAACTGATTACCCTGAAGTAAATCAAAACAATCAGATACTAAAGGTAAAGGCCATGAATCTTTCACAGTTTTATCATTCAATGCCCGGAAATCTACACAATAACGGCATTTCCTATCTGCCTTACGTATTAAAACTGGATTACTGGCCCATGGTGACAAGGATAGCTCTATGATCCCTGCATTTAACATGGCCTGCAATTGTTTCCACTCTTCAGCCTCAAAGCCTAATGGAGTTCTCCGCATCTTTTGTTTCACTGGACGCGTTCCAGCCTCCAACTCAATGCAGTGTTCTACCGCTGAAAATGTCCCTAAATCAAATTCTGTTTCAGCAAACACATCCCTGAACTCAATTAACATGCTTTTTAATCGGGCTGCT
This sequence comes from Phoronis australis, assembly GCA_002633005.1. Taxonomy (NCBI): domain Eukaryota; kingdom Metazoa; phylum Phoronida; family Phoronidae; genus Phoronis; species Phoronis australis. The sequence goes on along the minus strand of NMRA01000074.1, from coordinate 351,722 downwards.
TCATATCCCGTCAATTCCTGCACTGCCTTGTCATACATCTGCTGCACCACCTTATCTAATACCTCAGCATTTATTGCCTCCCCAGCTTTAGCTGTCTGCAACTTTACTACTTTCCCTGATGGTAAGTTATCTAACTTTAACTNACCTGTAACTGATTACATAGTTCGTCTTCAACTATAAATTCCCGTAACCTACATGAAGCTTTGGTTACAATATTTCGTCCTGTTCTTGGCTCTATGGTTACTTCATCCATGGCCCTTAACAGTGCCACCCTTGGTCCTACTTGACAATAAGGGTTATAACAGGAAACTGGAATTCGCTCCCCCATTTCCTTAACTACCATTTCATGAGATTCCCCATCTAAATACATAGAATATTCACTCATGAAATCCTGTCCGAGCAGCATATCCTCAGACAGATCCATTATCCACAATTCAGCTTCATAGTCTCGTTCGCCCAAAGTTATCCTTACCACCTTATCTAATACCTCGGCATTCATTGCCTCCCCAGCTTTAGCTGTCTGCAACTTCACTACTTTCCCTGATGTTAAGTTATCTAACTTTAACTTAGTAGCCCATTTTCGAGATATTGCCGTGGTTTGAGCTCCTGAGTCTACAATAGCCTGTATAAATTCACCGTTAACCAATAACGGAGTAGCAAACCGATTACACCCACGCCTACTACCCATGTCGGTTACAACACAACTGGCTAAGTTCTCACATACTGTGTCATTATCTAGAACCGTTTCAGTACCCTGCTGTATGTCCTTACAATGCTGCACTACTGACATCAAAAACGTTTCAGGTATATCAGATTGCCTACTCTGATCCATTTCAAGTTCCTGATCTGATTCTGAGCCTTCTGATTCTACTGGGACTTCTGCGCGGCTCCTACAGTGGTCCCTCTGGAGTTTTCCGGTAGATTTTCCTTCTTAATCTTATCAGGACAGTTCCGTGCAAAATGACCCTCCTTTTGGCACCTGTAACATTTCCTCGACTCTCTCGAGGTATCTCTCTTCCGATCCCCCTCATTTGTTCTATGCTGATTTCCTGAAGAAGCTTTCTTAGACCCCCATCTACTTTGATTCTGTCCATTCTGAACCAACGGCTTATCTTTATCCCCCCTGAACGACCCCGGAGATTTCAGCACAAGTTTTTGTATCGCCTGAGTCTGTTCAGTTACGGCCTTAATTAACTGAGCTAACATTTTCTCAGAGCTGGATTTAGCCTCTGTTACCGAAGCTATCCGATAAGAATTATCCTCAACCTGTTCCCTGAAGGGCAAATCTTCCTTCACTAAGTAAGCTGAATGCACATTAGCCCCCCGACCAGGTTTCTGTCTTACTCTCTCCCGTGTCCTATGCTTATCCTCCATCATAGATTTGGCTTCCTCCAATACCCGGGGTTTCTTCAAGAGCACAAATTCCCCTGCCTCTGCATCTAATGCACCTACACAAAACTGAGTTATTGCTTCCCGATGTACTAACTCTTCCGAACCAAATTCCCCAAACGCTTGTCTAGACAGAGTCATTACTCTCATGGCCCATTCCCTAATGGATTCTCCAGTCCTCTGAGTAGCTGTTCCTAATATTTGACTAGCTGTTGATGCTCTCCCTTCATCCCCGTAATAACTGTCTAACACCTCCAGAACTTCATTCAGGGTTACTTGTTCTCCCAGTTCCCCCACAAAATCCAAAGGTTTCCCTTCTAGACAATACATAAAAGAGTCTAAAGCCTCACCCGCTGTCATTCTTCTAGCTCCGGTCCACCTCCTAAACAGTTGCTTGAAAATTCTATAATTCCCAGTCCCATCAAACTTTATGTTTTTTGGTGGTACCTGTGTACTATATCCCCTGGCATTATAGCCTCTATTTCCTCCCCTTCTCTCTCTAAAGTCATCCCGTGGCTCATAGTAACGGCGTCGCGGAGAATATCTATCCTCATCATAATCCCTATCGTACTCTCTACGCTCCACCCTATCTAGGCCCTCCTCCCGAGTATGCCTATACCACCACGGATTATGTCCCCCATCATACTCGTCCCTATCCATTACATAACGCCACCTTCTCGGCGGACTCCTGTAATATTCTCTCCTAGGTGAGTAATCTCTGGGTGAACTACGTCTCACTCTATAATCAATACCTCTATTATCCTCCCGTTTTGGCGAGACTACAAAACGATTGGCAAATTTCACCTCAGGACTCTTCCTACGGGCCCCCTCACCTCCTCGCGAGTATCTTAACCGAAGCCCCCTCCTTCCGGGTGAAATTCCCATAGAGCTATCATCGTCTGAGAGACGACTTCTTTCTTCTTCACAAGACCGAATCCTACCCCGCTGAACAGGTGACCCTACTGGACTTTCCAGACCCCTTAAATTACCATAAGGTACCTTACCATCCTCCAGTCTACCCCACGTGCTTAAGGTTATCCAGTCCCTACTGTCTATCCCTTCCTCATTTCTATGAGTATAAGCAGTACGCCTATGACGATCTTGTTACATGGTCTTGAGAGGTGACTGGTCACGTGATGGCAGTGTGACCTCTGCTGGGCACTTCTGGTGTCAGGTGTCGCACCAAGCCAAGACCAACATTGCAATGAAAAGGACATCACAACATAGAGGCGCCACAGCTGAGACTGACGTCGACATTTACTACATTCCTCCCTTCCCTAAAGAAAAGGAATGGAGCCCTAAGCCTTATAGCAAATGGCGAACGTCATTCCCAACATCTAAACATAAACCCTTGGCTAAAAAAATCAGTAACAAGAACTTAGACCCCATAACTAAAGTGATGTGGAATGACTCTAGTAAAGTACCAATTTCTGATTATTACTAAATATAACTATTCTCCCCCCTACCAAAAAAAACACAAAAACTAAAGAGACTCAGTCATAGCATATATCCAACGGAATATTGGAACATGATGATTGAAAGACAAAAAAAAAAATATGCCCCACTAACACAAGTACCATGGGGCATGGAAATTATGACAACACTCCGTTTGTTGGTGATGACCTGGTAAGAGTATATATACATTTTTTTTTAATAAGTTAAGAAAAAACTGAACAATGAAAAGCATACTGGCCATAAGTTGAGTATTCAGTAATGCTTTAGTAGTGATATAGTGAAATGTAAAATGATATAGTCTTTCATAACATACGTAGACTATGGAAAACTTAAGTTAATAAACTATATAGCATCAACTAATACGTAATGCTGTAGAAAGTATAGTCTTGAATATATAAATAAACTATATATATATATATATATATATATATATATACATAGTATGGAAACATAACTTATAACAAAAATATACTATATAGTTTTAACAAATAAACTCTACTATATAAAAATAATGGACCAGTATGCTACTTAATTACTTATACTACTTAAATGGACACCACAATTCTTCTAGGACCAAGGGTAAGGCACAAATCCAGAGACCGTAGTCAGCCTCAGAGTTTACAATAACGGGCAGTTACCCAAGGGACTAGGAGAAAACCTGGGGCATAGGTTATGACCCAGGCACACCGGGATGCTAAACCACTTCTAACAATTTTGTTAGAGATGGTAAAGCCGCCTGGCATTCCTGGTGGAAGCAGCCAGGATGTCACGCAGGGAACGACGAGAACGCTGCGCCACCTCCACAGCCACTTCCCCCCAGGTATTGGGGCGCCATTGGGGCTTGCCGAGGTGCGGTAAATCAGACTCCAGGAGGAGTCGATTCAGCGGAACCTCTTGTAACCCCTTGTTTTGGTACTTTAGAAACTGGTTCACATGACCGGCGAAGCCGAAGTGGCAGTTTCTAAAGAACCCCGTCCACCGGAGTACATCCTCGGGCGCACCTCCAAAACAATGGAGATGCAAACCCAAGTCTGCACCACAGTGGCGCTTCAGAAGGTCAAAGACAAAGAAGCGTGGATTGTCGGAGGAGCTACGAATGTGGATCACCACGACTTTGTTTTTGAGGTTGGGGGAGTTGGCCCGAACCTCCGCAAAGATCCGCACCATTTCTTCCAGAGCCTCTTTTTGGGTGGCCAAGTCATCCCGGGCCTCCAGACCGACCTCGCCTAAGCCAGCTCCAAAGGGCTCCTTTAGTAGCTGGGGGAGACGCTCTAAAACACCGGGATTCGTTGTTCCAACCCATTGGGGTGGTTCCCCACCACAGCTTTCCACCCATGTGGTAAACGGGAAGCCTCAACGTACTTCCAGTTTTCCACATCGCAGAAAACTGCAATCCCGCCGACCAACCTTACAGGTCTTTGAGAAACCCGTGGCAACTGGGCAGTGAGCATTTGGTCGATCGTCAGCATCCTAGTCTCAGTGATATGACGCTGAGCCAAGGATACTGACAAGCGATCCAAATGGAAGTGGGCATTTATAGCCAAATCAGGGACTTGTCCTGATTTAGCTTTGGATGCGGACGGCGAAGCCCCAGATGAACGTTGACCCTTTAGAGGCAGGCCAGGTGGCTGGCGGGCTTTTGCCACACACGACATCCGAGGGTATGGCGAACCAGCATCCCTCACCTTTTGTGGAAGGGTGACCTTCTGCCTCCAGTGAAGCAGACGGCCAGCCTGTTGGTGTAGGGTGTTACCAGAAAATGCCTCCTGAATATTAATAGTTTCCATAGGAGCGTCTACAAACTCAGGAGGTGGATCTCGCAAAACGACAGGGTTGTGGGGCACCTTTGACCCCCCTGAAATGGAATCCGGAACCAGGGTGTGCACGATATCTAATGACTCAGAATTAGCAACCACCTGGGTACTAGAAACAGCTTTACAATCACATCAGTATCAGTAATGGGTAATTCAATCACCTCATCGTGCACAGAAATACTTCGAGAAGAAGTGGAAAACTCCCTTCTTAAAACAGTCTAAGAGATTAGTCGATAGGCTTTTGATGTTTTTATTTAATGAACCTAATAAACCATCCGTGGGACTGAATTTTTTAGTGGGGCAGTCTGAGGATACCCTACTGGTGGCGTCACGAGATTGGACTGGTGTTAGACCTGATCGTCCAGTCCCAACTCGTTTAAATCATCGGACTTCTCACCAAAGGATGTGTGACGAATTCTAGCAGACTGCGGGCTACGGCACACAGACTGGTAGTGACCAAACTTACCACACTTAAAACACATTACTGAAGGTCTCTGTGGGGAAGTTTGGGGGGACTTAGGTAGTGGAGGGGATCTAGATGGTTTTGGATTAGAATCCAGCAATTGTATTACCCTCGACAAATCTGAGGTAATGCCTCTAAAATTCGAACTCATAGTCTGGAACATACTCTTAAGTTCTCGATGTATCAGGGCATTGTCTTCTTTAAGACCTCCTATTTCAGAATTGACCTTAGCCATCTGAGACTCTAAAGCATGCAGCCTAGACTCAACTGCAGAGTTTGAATGAGAGGACGCTATTGGAGAGAATTTAGGTGCATGTTTTTTGTGCTGCGAAAGTAGGTTGATAGAAGCTTCGTCATTACGCGATGGTAAGCCCTCGAACCAAACAGACTGACGGTTTTGATTCGCCATGAATCGGTGAGTCGTTGCGAACCATGCAGCTTTAGACTCTACCTCAGCTAGGCACAAAGGGAATGAGTTCATCACCTGCGTACCTACAACCTTATCTCGTAACCCAAGGGAGAAACGGAATACAAGTTTCTACTTTTTCTTGCTCCGAAGGGTTCGGGAAGGCTGTTAAAAAAATAAGCTGTTCAACCTACATGCCCAGTTCTCAGTAGATTCTCCCGGCTTCTGCTCGGCGTATTGGAATTCAAGGTGCAAGACCTGGGTGCAGTCAGTTGATGAAAAATGTTCTGACATGTGTGCAACCACATCATCGAAACCAGAGTCTGGGTTCGTTCTCATGAAATTAAGGAAAAAATGTAAGGCAACATCGTCCAAACACATTCCTAGTTCAGAGACGCACTTGTCTTCGGACCATAAATTGTCCTTGGCTAAGCCCTGGAATTTCCAAAAAAAATCGTCCCACTTGCCTTTTTCCGCTAGAAACACTAACTTGGGGCATTTGGCCTTAAACTATAGGGACGAGTGTAGGTAGATGGACCAGCCGTTTGGCTACCAGAACCTGGGGCAGACACAGACGAAGAAGCATCCTGGTTAGTGGAGTACTTCTCACTGTAACAAGTGATTTGTTTAACCCGTCACAGGCCTGGGCAATGCCATTTAAGTCCTGGGGCAAACGGGTACGTACAGGACTACCCAGAGGAGAGGTATCTCGGGACTGAACATCACCATATTGCGTGAAATCAATGCCAGAAATAGCACTCCTCATCAACCTCCATCCGGAATGGATGTGGTTAACATTACTCTGGGTTATCGGCTGACTTTGCCGAAAAGCCAGAAGGGTTTGGGCAATATCTTCTGTCATGCCCGAGAGCTTAAATAACTCTTGGGAAAGACAAGTTAATTGGAACCCTGTCTTGAAAAGACATATTGAACACACTCGGCTTTGCAACAACGTGGTCATGTGACCTATTCTAGAATTCCTAGAAAAGTTCTACAATTTAACTAATGTACAAAATTATGAATAACAAACTATACTATGTACAATTTTAACCAATATTAAATACCTATATACAATTCCTACACTAACCACAAAAGCTTTGGTAGCCTATACTCTAGTTAACCTGAACTCAGGCACTGCAAAAGCAGTGACGCACGTGACTGTCAAAATGGCCACGAGAAAACAAGTTATGAAAACTTATTTCCCGCCACCACAGAAAGACACGCACGCTGCTCCAACATCGGGAAATAGGTGCCAACTATGCCAAATGTTGTATTAGTATGGCTGCAGCTACTGCTACAGTCAAGCAGGTTCGGCCTGTTGAACACGGTGAAAGAGTTTAGTCTAGAGTGTACTTACATCACGTCCGCACAGGACGGCCGCAAACTCCAGAAGGCCCAGACGATCTTGTCACATGGTCTTGAGAGGTGACTGGTCACGTGATGACAGTGTGACCTCTGCTGGGCACTTCTGGCGTCAGGTGTCGCACCAGGCCAAGACCAACATTGCAAGAAAAAGGACATCACAACATAGAGACGCCACAGCTGAGAGTGATGTCGACATTTACTACATGTTTCAAGTGTTGGCTTATTTTGTGGTAAGATAAGGACAATGAGGGCATGTCGTAATTTCTCGCATCGGAGTGTCTCTTGAAATACATTTGCCATAATACCCTTAGTCAAACTTCAATAACTTACTTCATATTATTTGTATTGCAAATATCCCGTGATGTTGTTCAGACAAGCAACTGCCTAGAAATGCATTTGTTCTAGTGCATGCAAGGACAGGAGCGACCAAATGTTTTTCCCGTGGTCAAGGCTGAAACACAAATGTCGGGAAATATCTTTGCTCTGCGAAATGCATTCGCCACTGCATCCAAACTTTGCCATTCATAGAATAGCAAACTTAATTTTCTCACACAATCACACATCCAACATCACAAGTATCTAATTTTGTAAAGCTGAATAAAGCAAGGGATTTTGAAATTGGGACTTCAACAGAAACCGAAACGAAAACACCAAGACGGCAGCATACGTATATAAGCGTGTACAAGTAACTCGTATATGCACACCAAAGTCAGAAAGCGTAAAATCCCAAAAATCTAAAATTGAATAAAGCTGGAGGATTTGAAATTGAATTTCAAGAAAAACCAAAATGAAAACACCAAGATGGCAGCATACTTATATAAGCGTGCACAAGTAACTCCTATATTCACACCAAAATAAGGAAGCATAAAATCCCACAAATCTGAAACTGAATAAAACGCGAGGATTTGAAATTGGACTTCAAGAAAACCATAAATGAAATTCTGAAAATGAAAACTGCTAGAATTAACCACAGACAAGAGCATCATGATCTGAAACATGGACTTCAGAGACCATTAAATTATGATTAGTAGAGGAGGTTGAGGTGGCTTGGAAGAACGGTGATTTGCACGAGTTGGTACTTTCAGTAGTGTGCACTGTCAATTACGCTGGTGCAGAGGTGCAGCCCTTACAGCTGTATGTTGGTGATGCATCTGAAGTGACCTGTGCTCACTGATTCTCATCCAGACTTTCACATTCCTGGTGGAACTATCCGTGGCAGGTGTCACACCACACTATTTCACATCTATTGTCATTGAGCATACGGCACCCACAAAATATTGATCCATCCAATGAGAACTTTATGGTGGAAAATTTTGTATTGTGTGCATTGTAGTGGTGTGGAAACATTTCAAATCTCCCATTAATGAGACATTTATGCAGATGTCTTGTTTCGTATTTCATTATGTTTCCATACAATGCGTGGAGGATCATCCCTGAAGCACAGTGCAGATGCGTTGGCAATGGTAAACAGGCCACAGTTATCAGAGCCTTTCTGTCGCATGATATTCATCACCTCAACAGAAATTTGAGGGTCAATTGAATCATACAAAACAGCGGCTGCAAGTTTTTGTACAATCTGAGGAACACTGTTACCTGGTAAATTGTCATACAGCTGTACAGCATTGAGTGATTTTCAAAACCTTAAGTTACCCAAAGTGACCCAGTGATTTCTGCTAATGTTTAGAATCTGTACAAAGCAGGAATTTTCTTCTGGCATATACCCACCATAATGACCATCAGTCAGTGTAACACATGACTGGAAACTGGACAATTCGGGAAACTGAGATGACAGGATCGATTGTGCTCTGTCAATAATTCCGGTCATCCAACCACTTAGATTATGACGGGTCAAGTGTTTTTCGTAAAGTCGGCTTCTCGGCCAATGTTAAAGCTGGTAATGACGTCACCTGGCAAATGGGAAAAACAGTTGGAACAGCCTTATCACGCCCTTGCTCTACTTTCCTCCTCTTACACGCCGAAACAGTTGAATGTTCATGTGCATTTTTACAGATACTGACTTTGTTAGAGACTGGTATTGGCAATCAGCATCTCCAATAGCAGAATCTGCGACACTAGATAGAGATGGTTTAGACTTAAGTGGAGGAACTGGGCATTCAGATGGTGACTGTACAGATAAGTTGGAGGGGTTAGATATGAAAGTTGGATTAGCCTTGCTGCATGCTCGCTGTACTTTTCTGTTCTTAAGTGCTGAAACATTTGAATGTTCATCTGCAGGTTTTGCAGATACTGACTTTGCTGGAGACTGGTGTTGATCATCAGCATCACCTGTCGTAGAACCTGCAACACAAGATGGAGATAGATTAGACATAAGTGGAGACACTGGGCCTTCGGACTGAAGTGGGCAATCCGAATCACCTGTTTTGGGATGTTTGTCACCTGATGGAGTATGAGTGCTGAGGGTGGGCTTGGTAGCGCTGGATGGTTTGGAGAGGTGTGATGGATCCATAGGGGGCTTTCCCACGCCTGTTGATTTTGTGGGCACTGAAGCAGAAGTTGGACCAGAGATCACACGAGGAACAGGTTTTTGTTGCATCAGATGACTTAGAGCAGTTAAAAGATGAAGGACTTTCTACCTCTGGATTCACAGGAATCTTGGAGTCACAAAAGGAGTTGGTGGTTTCAGGGTCTTTTGAACTTTGACGTGGCTCTGATGACTTCAAATAAGGCTTCAGTTGGACTACAGGTACCCTTTTGGCCATGCGTACACCATTCCCATCGATCAAAGTCGCAGACTGTTCCCCAAGCTCTGCAATGGTGTACGGACCCTTCCATTCGTCGTCAAGACACATCCCCTTCCGACCTTGTTTCCTCATGTTTAATGACCAATACTTCCATCCCCACAGAGAAGTCAAAACACTTTGCTCCCCTTGACTTCTTCAGCACGTAGTGCTTTTTCTGCTTCATCTGAGCTCTAGACACATGTTCGTCAACAATTTCCTTGACCCTTTCTTGTTTGGTACATAACAACTAACCTAGGTAGTAGAAAAAACTCCGAAACACTTTGACTGATTGCTTGATTTAACTCGTCTCGACATTTCTTGTGCGTAGCCAAGGTCCACCATCTAATGCACTTCTTCTTGATGCGAAGATTACTTTGCAGCATGCGTTTCAGGCTCTGCTTTTGACGATGATAGGTTTTGTTTTTTCCTTGCCCCACAGATTTAAGCAACTTGTAGGAGTGTTTTTTCATAGTTTGGGAATTCCCATCAAACTTTACTTTTTCAATGTGATCAGCAATTGACTGAGTAAAATGTTCTGCCAGAGCCAGTTTCTTCTTAATGAACGGTGTCACAATAGCACCTTTACTTGGTAAATGCTGTTGACACTGAGGTTAACCTGCAAGTTTCTCCACAATTCGTGCTCATTTGATTGGAGTATTAGGAAGATTGGATCTAGCATGTTTGATGGCTCTCCATTCTGCTGTACGAGACATGTAGCTTGTTGATTGTTCAGGTGTTTCATTATCTTTGGTGGCAGCTGTTTTCTGTAGCTTAATCCGAAGTCTCCACATTTGGGTTCGTTTCACAGCCTCTCTTTTTTATGGCTTTTGCACTCTCACAGTCTTTCCTGACTTTGCTCTTTTCTTTCCGTTTTTGATGATTCTTTCTTCCAGCCTTTTTTCTTGCTTTAGAGACTAAGGTGACACTGACCGGTCTACTGTCTTTACCAATTCCTTGTAGTCCCTCCTCTTCCGCTCTCTGTCCTTTCGCTTATATCTTGCATATTTCCTTTTGTTTTGCTGCAAATTTTCCCTGTACTTCCTCATTTGCTCTCTCTTCCTTTCTCGCTCCTTGTCTTGTTTGGTGTCAGCCATTGCGTCATTTAATCTGTGGAGTAATTCAATTGTGGTTGTTTATGGCAACTAGTTATTTTTGAATTTCACCTGATTAAATTAGGAGAATTTTCAGTTGATTTCAAATTTTGACCCACAGAATACAAAGAAAAAGTTGAAAGGTTAATTTTTGGCTAAACTTGCCTCATTAACCACCCTTAAATAAATAAATTGCAATTTTTCGTGTGTTGGAGAGTTTGCTTGTGTCTATTTTCTTAGTAAATGCACCTACATACAAGTTTTTTCAAACCATGTACAAACAAATCAAAGTTATAAATTGGGGGCTACGGAGAATACAGGGGCTACGGAGAATACGAAAAATTTTTTGCTAAATGATGAATTCAAATCCAGGGCTTGGTCTAATATTTTTGTGGGCCACAGACAGCTTCAAGATTCCCAATCTGCAGTATCAATTATGTTTTATCAAAGGAAAAAATTTAATGGAATTGAGATATGGCTGCGGAGAATACACAGTTTTTCTTAGATGACGGTGATATTGTTTGATTGAGGAATCCAATCACTAGGACATCTGGTACTAATATGTAGTTTCTGAATCAAATTCTATATACAATGAACAATTAAAAAACAGTTCAAAACACTAGTGATGCTTTTCTTTTTCAACCATGGCTGTAAGAGAAGGAGCATATTCAAATTTAAGTGTTTTGCATAACATTGACATTTTGTAAATTTGCCTGAAAATTGTGTTCGACAATTCAGATACCTGCAATCACCTGAAGAAGAACAAGAAATACATGTTAAGTTCATGAAAAAACAAATTTCAATTAAATGTTTGATTTAATTAAATGCCATGTGTATTGAAAACATGCAATATTTCAGTGAAACAATATAACAGTGGATTTCTGGCTATTTTCAGCTATATTAAGGATTACTCTGGCCATGATCAACATTTTTTTGTACTTTAAAATATGTAAATTTCATAAATACCAATGCTAAAACAAGATCATCATACAAAAATCTGCCAGAGGTGAAGGAATTTTGTCAATATGAGTGCATAGCATAAAAAATCTAAATTTGGACCCTGAGTGAAAAAATGCTGTTTGCTTCCCTTGACTTCTTCAGCACGTAGTGCTTTTTCTGCTTCATCTGAGCTCTAGACACATTTTCGTCAACAATTTCCTTGACCCTCTCCGTCACCTCAAGTCTGTTTTGAACCTCTTCTTCAGTAACACCATCAGCTCGGTATGATTCTGCCCCAGCCTCTGTCTCAGGACTAGTTTCTCGGTGTGGTATCTCTGAAAAAACCTCGCAGAATGATTGAACATCAGATAAAAAGGAGAATAATGAGTGGAGCTTTGAATAGCTGTATTAATGCCAAACACAGCCGTCTCAATGTGCTGGTCCCAGTCGGTATTGCTCTCACTGGACATTTCGGACAGAATTTTCTTCAGAGTCTGGTTGGTCCTCTCATCTTGCCCGTTGGTCTGTGGATTGTAAGCAAGTGACCAAATGCTTCACATTAAAAAGAGAAACGATTCTTTCATTAAGATCATTGCAAAATTCACGCCCTTGGTCTGTAGGGGATTCTCTCAGGGGGACCATAGGTAAGAAAGAAAGACTTGAGCTCATTACAAACACAAGATGCAGATTTTTCAGGGATTGCAAAAGCCACAACATATTTAGACAAAAAGATCAGTGTCGATTACCTGAGTCACTGCATGCTAGAGGCCCAATCAGATCCACACCGACCTCCATGGGCTCGTGGGTTTTGATGGGCTTTAGTTCAGGAGCTACAGTTAACACCCTTGCAGAACGTTGACACGCATCACACTGAGAAATCCATCTTTGCACATCTGATTTAATACCTAACTAATAAAACCTAGATGAGATTTTGGTCACAGTATTGTTGACGCCCATGTGACCTCCATTTTGAGAATGGCAATCGAGGAATATCTTCCACTTCTCTTCGTCATCTAAAACAACACTCTTAAAGCTAACCTTACCTGATTTATTCTTAGAACGCTGTTGGAGAAAACCGTGAGAATCTGAAAAAACAAACAGAACATTAAAGATGCAAAAATAATGCACTTTTTAAGTTGATATATATTTATTGAAGGATACACAGAACATACAAAGAAATAATGACAAACCCACAAACCGCGAAGCATTATATCTGGGTTGAAAGTCATATACATAGAGGTAATATAAGTAATCCAATGGAAATCAGAATCAACAATATTGATAAGCGACACATAAAAACTTGCTAACGTTAAGAGAAATTCGATGAGAATAAGGTCAAAATTTAGACTACTATTCAATAATAATGTAACTTTGGTAGGGGTATATAAAATATTACACTCATGTTTGTGAAAGGTCAGACAACTGATCAACTATCCTAATAGTAGGTAATACCTCAAAATCTCTTCAATTTCAGACAATCAAATATTAATAAACTCTCCTAGATGATAGACTCCTCATTTAGAAAGTCACAATTTTTTCAATGTCATTAAAACTTTATAGCACATGTGAAGAGCTAAAAGTTGTTGGCCTTCTCAAAACCACTTGTAATATTTTGATTAGCATTAGTCTTAAATTCTAGAAACAAAAGATATCCCATTTCTGAGTCGTGAATTTTGGCAAATGCCCAAAATGTAGATTGCATGAGTGAGCTGTGGTATACTCTGATAAATAATCACAATACCCCAATTTTCTATGAAACGTTGTTTTGAATGGATTTCCTCGACACAGATGTCATTGTTAAGTTTACATTTAAACAAGATTTATCAGGTGTTCTAAATGTTCTTTACTATATGTAAAGTTAACAATGTGATTCTTTATTTGACAAGGATTAAGAAATGCAAAGTAACAGTATTTACGCACAATGCCGTAAACATCTGTCAGTCACATTTGCTGCTTTGTTTTTGTGCCACTGGAGATTCCTGTGTTATTTGTTTTGTAATTCTTTACCAGTTTTTCTCGGATGCATTATTCTATTCATCATTCCAATGCCAAGAAAGTGTTATTGCTGTGGGCTGCAACTCCCATGTGACAATATTTGATAAACTTGACAAATATCTGCAGTGGCGTAATAAGCATATCACCTATCTGGATGTAATAACCACTGGTACAAACAGGTACATTATAAGTATTTCTTTCCTTTGAAGGCACATAAAAAATTATGTAACATCCACCAAATAATGGAAATGATGTCTCCTAAGCCCAACAAATGTAACCTACAATAGTTTTCTATGAGGTGACACATAACATATTCCACTCCTAAAGAGGACTGGTTGTGTCACTTCATGTAATTCCTCCGAATAAATACCCAACCTTTAAAACTGCTGTGTAGTGTGCAAAATATGTGGTCAATCATTCACTTATTAGCTTTTGCGCTTACCTGTATCACTTGCATCTGCCGACGAACATGGTGCTTCCAGCTGCACTTGGGAAATGCTGGAAAAAATCACACATCATCCCTTGTTTACTGTCTCGCAGGCCAGAGAACCTAATTTACCATGATGGAACCCTCCCCCGCACTCTTTTCTTTTCATATTGCTTTGATTCTTCCTGAGGTCATTTTTTAGCAACTACACCTAGGGCATTTTGCCAAAGTGCAGACGATCAGCAGTATCAAGTGACAACTTGTTCAGAAACTACAGGGCTCGTTCAAGGAATTGAAAGGACTTGACCACAGGCATCATCGGTGCACACAGCATCACACTGGTTCAATTTTCCTTATGGTGCTCATTCGAAGATGGGAGTTTCTTTGACGGTCACCAGGTTTTTTTCGACAGTACGTAGGTTTGTGTCGGGGTCAGCTTTTTAATTTGCCCATCGGGGAGGTACTCTTCAAATTCCACTTGCTCGACGCAAAATCTACATGCACACAGGCAATCGGGCAACGGTTAGTGTTGAGCCCTGTGAGGTATCTGTATGCAAACTCCTCATCAGGAATTAATCTAAACGAAACAAAAGTACAAAACTTGTGATACTGAGAATATCTATAAAGCAAGTCCAAGGACATGTATTTAGTGATTGAGACATTTTGCATCCTGAATGTAGCCCGGTAGGACACTGTTCATTTTGTGAAACCTCGAGACTATATAAAGCCATTACGTATTACTATTCAAAATTATGCATTAAACATGATCTACTTTTTACTTATTAGTTTGTTAGGTATCATTGAAGCACCTCTTCAGTTTTGATGGGCCCTTAAAGGGGCCGTTGGGTTTTATACATAAGGCACATTATCTTTACTGTAATAAATGTTTTTCCATCAGCAATGAGGGTAGAATCCAAAGCGAAAAAAGAATACACTGATGGGATTTCAAGTCCACCTTGTGGGAGATTCGACCTCTTGTAACGACCATTTGTGACTGTACAGTCGATGTGACCACTTTGTCTTACAAAGTGGTAAAAGACAGCGGAGTGTTCACAGCTAACAGTTACACCGTCTTTTTTATAGCCATACTGTGTGCTTTTGTTGGTTTGTATCACGGTCGATATCCAGTAATTCCACAGCAAATGGGTGATGCCAGAAAAATCAATGGTAGCCCCGAACAGGGGAACACAAGTCAAATGTTTGTCATTTCCAAGTGGTAGCTAGTGGATGTTCATCTAGGACAAAGCGTGTGTTGTCACTCAAGTTACCTTAGTGAAATCGCATGTAATGGCACTCCTCACAAAGTCTGTGATCAACATTTTGAGGCTCCACAAATTTATACCTGTTCAGAAATTCTTTTTTTCTTTCATGAATGTACGGGTTGGTTTTGGTCAAAAGAGATGTCTGTCCACCGTTAATCAAAAAACTTATGAAAGATCTTACAGTGATAACTTCTTCTAAATCTAAAGGTTATGATTTCTTGAGTGGAGATCTTCTTGAAGAATCTTGTTTTGTCGCTCACCTAAAAGCAGCAGGATGATGTTTAAATAATAGGTTCTGCTACATTTATCTTGTTCTTGAAGCAAATGTTTTGCGCACATTGTTCTTAATGAGCGTTTTGCAAAGGCTTGTCCATTGTAAGTCATTCTGTCATTGTCTTCCTCTTGCTTAACCTGACCACTGATATCATTTTCTTGTCCAATTCTTGAATTATTTACATTTCTTATCAACAGTATTGTTTCAATGGCATTATAGCTGGTATTTGGCATTGAAGAAATCCTACTTTCACCCTATTTACACCGGAGCTTAGAATCGAGTTCATATCAGTTTACCTTTATCTGCTTAAATTGGCACATCTCTGCATCTAAACTACAAAGACAAAATTGGCAAAACTCAACAGCTATACCTACTTTGGAGGAATTGGGGTAATGCAGGGGAAGGTGTCTCATGAGCAGTGTATGTACACATGCATGCGAATGGTGACAAGTTTGAGAATAGTTGTTCAGTAGCCAAATTAACTGGTTTGATAGAGGCGTCATGGAAGCCATCTATGTTAAAGCGTTAAATCCATCACTCGGTAGACGAGGGAGGCAGGTTTGCTTTGTCTACTGCTTTGAATGTTACTGTAGATCATATCTTGCGAGAGCACCGTGAGAAGAGCTTAGGGATTTGTTACTATGCATGATCTAGTCCATATGAACAGGTTTAATTTCTCTGATATCCTTTCCTGGATGGATAAAGATTTTCATTTCAAAATTATTATTAAATAAAGTTTGAGATGGTCTTTTCACAAATGGAGATTCCTAGAGTCCCACACTGCCCTTTCTGATTCTGAGGTAATTTCCCATATTGCTGCACATTCGGAGGCTACTTGAACCATCGCTGTACATTGTTGACAAGAAATTACTATTTTACATTAAAATTAGTTTGCCTTTCATAATTCTGATACCAATAATTTTTTGCTGTCGAATAATTAGTTACATCGCAGACGTCAAACAATTGAAAAGTCAAATGAGCATGATCAGTTGTTCCTCTCTCATCTTACTCAACTCAGAAGTGTGAAAGCAGCCCAAATTTTTTAAAACTAGATCAATCATATAGTTTTTTTCTACCTCCGCAAAGAGGAGAGTTGAATTTGGAATGTGCTAATTGTAGAAGTGCTATAAATAATAACTATATAATTGTCATAATAACGCCCCCTCCTCTTGTATGCCTCCAAAGTATTGGTTACGGCAATCTTTGTTGGTCTGTCTCCATGAACACCCTCTTGGTGATGGTGTCTAGCGGGTGGCACTTGCACAGACAATCGACATCGTTCTGGAAATATAGCCAACAGGAAGTATTTAAATTGCTAAAACCACCATTTCCCTTATTTTGATAAGTGGCTACATTGTCAGCATCATTAAACCTTCTTTCACAGTACTACATGTGAAAACTGTGAATTCAGCACCCAAAAACAAGAAAATAAGAGAAAAGTCACTTTAAATTAAAAGTTTTGTGGCTCCACAAAAATGAGTGTGACAGTAATCGTACCCAGTGCCAGTGTGTCATGTCTAGAACATGCAAGTTTCTACTACAAACTTATACCATATCCACGGTTCACTGATGCCCTGCAGGGAAAGTGAAAAGAGCCAAAGCATGGTCAAATACTGAGTTGTCACATGCACCACCGAAGCAACACCTCATCATTCTTTATTATGCCATAAACAATGGAAATGAACATGGATTTGCAGGTCCAAATTGTCACACCGTCCCAAGACACGCTACAATATAAAGATACGTAAATTTAAGCTCAATAATACAGTAGTCAGCCATTTAAGATGTACTGTAGTCTCCTCAAATGCGAACAGAAATATGGCCAAAGTTGTTATTTGTCATTTTCAAAGGGTCACTGTATTGGCAAATTTTTTAAAATTTCACCGTGAGTTTATTAGTGACAGTCGTACTACATAAAGTTCAAATATTCCCGTAAAATTGTCTTCTTCTTTACTCTTGTTGAAAATTTTCATAAAATAAAATTTTAGTGTTCCGCCATATTGTGTTCTACGTAATTTGAAGAAACTGCACCATACCTGAATATGAAGTTCAGATTGAGTTATGCTGAGCTGCCCGCATGTGCACATGGTTCCTAAAGTGATTTTAAGTCTCGATCTGAGTTGAAATTGATTTAAATTCATCTGATGTAGTCAGGTTATTTGTGACTTAGGGAAGGAATGGCTTGTCTTACAAAATGTTGCTGACCGTAATAATGAAAACGGATCCATTAAAAGTACTTATTTATATGCTAAAAAAGTTCTTGTGACGCTGACAATCGAGAAATTGAGGAGTTGAGTGATGTTTTTACTGGTGTGAGCCGGGTGTAATACTAGCCAAAGTTTTTGAGAGTTACATACTGGGATTTTTCATTTATGGTTGTGTAGGACTTTCATACAACTAATATGGAATATTTACTGACGCAAATTTTCAAGCTAAAAAGTTGTGTATAAAACATGTGCGCACCTAGGGTGGGCTCTGGGGGCTCGAATGAGCCCCCCAATTGGCGAAGTGGACAAAGAGGTCCGCCTCAGAGAAACAAAAAGTCCGAAAAAACGAGACAAAAAGTCCACTAGAAAGGTGCAGACACACAGTTCACAGTTCTGAAGGTAAGGGGGTATCCCGTTTTTTTAGTCCTGTCGCGCTTTTTTGTCAGCAAAAGGTCCACATCGCCAGAAATTCGAACCCCCCCTACTAAAGGCTGGGTGCGTGCATATAAAAATGTATGAAAATGAGATTGATGTTTTGCAACAACTTGCTTATAGTGTGCAACTTAGTAAAGGTTTTTAAAGGCTTAACTTTTCATTTATTGTATTTGCAATGTTTCGTTATTTTTTATACGTCATTTCTGTGAATAGTGTAATGTGTCACCAAATGGTGGCATTACAGTAGTCCTACACAGTGTTGTTTTACTGTTGTTAATACATATAGCCGTTGCACATTGCATAGTATACTTGACAGTCTCCTTGAGCAATGCTGTAGGTGGTTTTCAGGGCTGTGTTCCGTAGACACAAGAGACTTGCAAAAGTACAACGTCACGCTAGTCTTTGTGAGTGATTGCCATGCACTTGAATACACTAGGTTTTCTCCTGTATATGCTGTGTCTACGCAGCACAGCCCAGATTTCTGTATTCAATGCCACCTTTAAAATCACTTTTAAGATATTTGTCAGTGTTCAAAATTCAGTACGAGTTTGCTATTGATTGATATGTGTAAATTGGATTCATTCTTGCTTGTTGGCTTAGTGACTATATGCATCCCAATAATAATCACTTACGGGCGTCCTGGATTTTGAGAATCAGTTTGATGCCCGTTATTCATAAGAGAAAACTGATTCTCAAAATGGGGAACCCGGGTAAATGGCTGTGTCCTGTTACGCTAACAACCTGCCATGTACATGTAAGGGCATTAATTTCAAAATACATTTTGGCAAAATTTTGTTAAGCTTGTTCATTTCTTCAAAATGTTTGGGAAAAATCTCAATGGAGAGACTAGAGAGTCTTAAAGATGAAAAAATCGCCTTTACATGTCAATTATTATGTGCCAACATTGTTTTGAAAATGAATGCCCTTGCAAAGGCTGGACACTTGGTGACATTGCAGTTGTTCATGGCTCACTTATTTTCAGGCTCTGCATTGGACTGAACTTACCCCTTGGGACTTGACATTGGACTGAGCCCTTCCACGATGACCTCTCTCGCTAGGCAGCTTCAAAAGCTCGCGCTTCCCCACGCACAGTCGTTGTTAAGCGAAGACAAACGTAGACCGTCTCTGCTGTTTGATCCAAAGGAAGCTGCAAATTTGGACAGAGACACCATTTTTTCCATAGGTAATTCATTTTGAGGTGGTGTCTTGTTGAAATTTCATTACTAGATATCAAAGCAAACGTTTTTGTTTTTACATGAAAATGTGTTGATTGTGGTCCTCAGCAGAAGCATCTGTGAGTAATTTGTCAATTAATAGTTGCTAAGCAACTCACTGTGTGCCTCCACATTTGCCCCATTTCCTTATTAAAAATCTTGTGAAATTTCCCTCGGCAGGCCCAAAATTCCTTTCTGGTGATTAAAATATTCCTCTTAAAGTTAGAATTAGTGCTACAAATCAGCTTTATTGGCTGCTTGACACATAACTTAATGAGTGGGGTGTTTGTGGCATTGGGTAGGGGGTTGTGGCATGGGGTGGATTGTTGAATTGGTGCTTAGTGAGGACCCTGCTAAGTGAACACTTATACAGAGACTGTCTCTGCTGTTTGATCAGAGTAAACTGGGATTTTAGAAAGGAGTGCTCCCATTGGTAAATGTATTCTGGGACTATCCTTGCTATTCCTCCACTCTCAACTGTGTTTTTACGTTTAATGTAGTGTAGATTGAGACAATGCAAAACTAAGTCTTTTGAGTGAAAATCTATATTCAAACCCTTGTTGGTTCTCTGAAAGCATTAATATTTCAAGTCAAATGTAGGTGCAATTGGTGCATGCGAAGCAGTGCAGTGCATCATTTTATAATTGACGATTATGCATCACTGACAAGGAACGACAAGCTTATCTGCCTTTGTGGGACTTTCCAAAAAGTTCAAGACTTTGGACAAAGTTAATGTGGTCTGGTGCCATTTTCTTTGAATAGTGAAACCAGGTTCCAATAGAGCCATGGTACAGACCAGATTGAATTAACTATGATCTTTTAGCTTATAAAATGTATTTTTGTGACTATGCAGTTGTAAACAATTACTTAATGTATATGATGCCTACATTTTCATGAAAAACCTGTAGAATGAAAGGAAACTCACAGACTCTGCAGTAGGCAAAGATATTTTCTTGAGATCGTTAGAAAGCCTCATATTATGAGTCATATAACAAGTTAAGCACTGAACTATAATATGTAGCTAAGCAATTGCTGTGAGGTCTAAAAAACTCATGGCAGCTGAAAATTACAGCCTGGTAAATTGACGTAAAAGGAAACAAGATACCAGCTGAAACTGTGTTAAACAGCAGTTCCCTGTTGTTGTTCCCAGGTTCTAATGGTTTGGAAGAGCTACAGAACATTGATGAAGCCTTCCACGGCTATGAAATGTCTTTGTTTAATGAGACGGCACAAGACTTTGAGCGCAGCATTCAGTCACAAGAAGTTAATGTTCAGCTGGATGAGACCATCGGCGAGTTCCTGGTCCGACTGTCGCCCTACTTTCTGTTGAAGCCAGCGCACAAAGCCCTGGAGTGGCTCATTTACAGGTTTGATGCGTATTGTCTATTGCATTGAAATCTCACACCGGTGTCTCTTGTTGGACGTGGCTTTTTCGGAAATGTTGAATTTTTTTCCAAGAATGTCTGTTTGCAGAGTCACATGGCCCTAAGCTGTACTTGATGCTGTAGACTGACAGTACTTTAAACGTGCAGGTTTTCGACTCTGATTGTTTTCTTGTTGACCATTCTTAGTATGTAACGGTTAAAATCATGATTATCTTATATAAAGACAACATCCACTGTCATGTGACATGTCTCCGTTTCCTCTCGTGCTATTTGAAAAAAGCATTGTCATTTAGTTCTGGCTATACATTAGCATAGTTAGGAGCATGCAAATTCATCTTTAATGTTAATTAAAAACCTTAATCATTTCTGTGTAAACCTTTAGGTACCGCATTCACCAATTCAACGTTGATGAGCTGATCACGTGCATACTGCCCTACCACGATAGTAAGATATTTGTTCGCGCCGTGCAGCTGTTGAAGCTTGATGATCCGACCAGCAGGTGGCACTGGATACATCCTATCCAGGTAACAACATTCTTTTTAGTGTGAGTGATGAGTACCTTATGGAGCAACCAACTTCATGAGGTGTGTTCATCTGAACTTGGTTTATTGTTTTTGATGGAAAGTACATTTTTCACAAAAAAATGCATTTGTAAACTGAAACTTGGAAATTTGAACTGAGATTTGTGCAGGGTGTTAGTCGCAACTCCTACAAGCCGAGTGGCATTACCCAAGATACTGCAGGAAAATACAGGTGCTCCAAACACTGATAAGAGCTTGCTCAACAGCCTTTTATCGTGTGCAAACTGAACTTTGGATTTGTGACCTGAGTTGCAACTGACGACTTGGTGCTTTTCATACTGTCATAGGTTGAGTGTTATTCATTCGCGTTTGTAGCATAGTTTTGGCAAAGCCCAGAAGGAAGGCAGACAAAAAGTATCGCTGAATTATTGTTGAAGTGGGCTGACAAAAATGTTTGAATCGAAATTGTGTTAATTTTCAACAAGAAGTGTTATTGTCAACTTTTTTACACTTATGTTTCCATATCCAGGCGAACAACAAAATAACAAATACAATAGCTGTGGCGTATAGATGCAATCAATTAGAGGAAGTACACATACAAAAATGTAAAGAAAAAACAGTCATTCTATACAACAGTGACGCCAGAGGTTGCTGCAATTGCAAGTGTCAATCATATCCTCAATTGAACTATCACCAGGATTTTGAGTGACGGCTTAACTGACCTTATCAGAACGCAGCATTTTTTAGACACCTTTGTTTCCAAGCCGTCGTTTTACCCGACAAAACATGTTGCTGTGTAAAACTTATTGTTTGTCAACTTTTCGCAAGGGGGCGGAGCTTGCGATAGGTCAATTGTTTGTTTTGCAAATTTTTATAATAAGATCATTTCTCCGCACGGTAGTAATTCCTATTAAAAACTTTGAGAGAGGGGCAGAAAGATACAGTCTTCTTCAGTTTACACGATTTCTTGCAATACAAACAATAAGAGTAGCACGCTAAAATTTTGCACTTGTCAAATACTCCGAACAAATGGCTTCTTCATGGTAACCTGATGCGATGACGTGACTAGCAACTAGCCGTTATAATATTTCACATAGTTGGCTTTGAAATTGTTGGTGATCACAACATTAATTTTGTTTTTCATTTCCTGTGTTTTGTTACAGAAACCAGGCGTCCCCTTGGCAACATCCACTCTAGTTACTCACTGCGCTAAAGATCCGGCCTTCAGGCATTTCGTTTGTGAGATGGTGCCCAAGTTTCTGAAGGTAGGAACGTATAAAAAACAACAGTATGTTGGTCACATCAAATGACCTGTCACATCACATGACCTATCAGTTTGTCTGAAATGATTTCTGTCCTGACTGGGCCGCGAACCTGCGACTTACTTGTAACCATGCAGATTCTCTAGTCCACTGAGTGATCGGGACCACCAGTTGATAATAATCAAATGCCAAGTTATAGAAGGCACCTTTTCGAAATTTGGGAGTGCATAAGCACGTATGTTATCGTGTTGTTATATATAAGCACATTGATGTGGTTTAATTAAAAATCAGTCTTCTTTGATGCCTGATGTCAATCACATCACCTGACCTGTAGTTGAGTATGAAAAGGCTTTTGTTTCAAGCCGGGCTCAAACCTGGCAGTTGGTGCTAACGATACTACAGACAAGGTGAAGGTCAAGGTCAACAGATATGTCTCCAAACGGTTTCCTGACATCATTGTATTGATTGTCAAATTAATTAACTGTTGGTCAGGCTGTATAGACTAAAAAGGTGGAGATTGAATGCGGTTGCAATGCCAATAGCATTTGCTGTCTGTCCCTTCCAATTCTAGTAGTAGTAAAAACTGTATCTGAAGGTAAGATTCTGAGATAGAACATACCTTGCTTTATTTTGATAATTTCATATGACAAACTCACAACGAAACAACAGTTGTCTTGTCAGTTCGACATGTACTCATCCCTTGGTCATACCCAATCAAGCATAGGGGTTACAATACAAGTCTAAGCCCACGTGGATGATGCAGTGCATACCGAATGCGTGTAATTTGATAAATTTTTGTTCCCCTGTATGGCCATTAATGACCAGTTTTCACCCGGGAGTTCTACCTGCTCTTCATCCTAGTGACGAGGAATTTTACTAAATTGTGTTTCTTACGTATATCATACCTGTCTTGTTCTTGTTGCATTCAAAATTGTGGGCAAGCTTCAAAACGGCGTGCACTATTAGCAAAACCAATCCAGCTTTTCTTGTTATAATTATTTGTGATATTTCCTGTCAGGTCCACGGGACCACGCCGAGCCACTATGGCTCCCCTTTGCGTGTCCTCATGTCGTTCTACGCATCGACCATTGTTGGCTCATTGGAGTACGCCAACGAGATGAACGAGAGCGTGCTGTCTCAGTTGTTGCCGTACTTGATCAGGGGAGTTAAGTCCAAGAACATTGACTACAAGGCTGCAACCTACATGATACTCGGTCAGCTGGTGAACAGGGTCAAGTTGAGGTCATCGTTTGTTGAGACGGTCGTGGCTTCGTTGACCAAGGTATTGTAAAAAGCGTTACAAGATGAATTTAATCCTTAAGTTTGTATAAAAAGTGTACTATATCATACACAATGCATATTCAAGGAATATTCAAGTAGAAAAATAAATTATGCATTTTCATGTGGTTTCTGAGAAAAGGCCTCCACACCACTTCGCAGGCCCATCAAGTAACGCTAGTCGCCAAAGATTCACTTGTCACTAATTCCCAAATCGTGATTTGTGGAGTGTTTGACCTTTAGAGTATACCTTTAAGAAGCCTGTGTCACCATTGTCTACTGCTGTTTACTATTTCATGGTGTTCCTTGCAGTACATAACTCCGCAGCTGGTAGAAGAGGCCATCATGTGCTTGCTGTTGGTATATCAGACACAATCCATTGACAAACTGCCAAAACGGTAATGCAAGTGTGCCAGACTCGTGAGATGGCCTCATTATCATCTATGTTACAAGACAAAAGTAATCAGCAGAGGCAGAGAAACTACCGTTCATCTATTGCAAAGTCTGTTATCAGCAAAAATGATTGGCAATAGCTATTAAGAACTTTCCTGTTATTCCTCTTAATTAGTGAGGGAAAACTGATCTCAAGATGAATTTGACATCCACCAAGCTGTCATGATTGCGGAATTCTGGGTCATTTTGTCTGAGTACTTTTGATTTGTATTGTAAGTGAAAATGAGTAATAATTTCTTGTAGCCAAAAGTGAATGATTGTGGATGTATCCTGTGTTTAAATCAAAGTGTTAGAAGTGCGGGGTTTGCACCGGCAAGTGAAATGGGAGACTTATGTTCACCAGGTGGCGCTAATGAATAAAGGTAGAAAGCAGGTTGTCAGTGTGGTTACGTCAGTGTGTTTACGTCTGTGTGCAAACAATCCCAGATGTTTACCCGATTGCTTGCATTTCTACAAGTTGTACCGTGGTAGTACTAACGCCACCTAGTGAGTTGAACTGCCGATTTTCAAAGAATGATTTTTCAAGATTAAGGTGTTTCGCACAGATATGCACCTGAGTGAGCTTCATTTTTAAGTGTAGGCGTGTGTCTTTTGGCTGTTCTTTGTATTTCCTCCGCTAATTTCTTGATGTATTTTGTCCCAACTGTCAACCTTTACACTAAGTTTTGTAGATGGTTATTCAACTTCACCTGCCAGTTAACTTACTTTCATATACCAGCACATGGACTCAAATCAGTGCATGCATACAGTGAAGTAAACAGTTATTGTGGCGTCATGAAATTTTACGAAATTTTGGATTGTTTTCTCTTTCTTGTTTTATCAGGTCTTTGAAGCACCTTTGCAAAGTGCCAGCCGTAGTCCAGGTGATGGTCAAGGTATCATCTACCTACAGTCTGAGACCTTTACTGCGGCCATTCGTTATCCCCTTGGTACCGGCTGCTGTCAGGGATACCAGCGCCATGACGACCAGTAGTGATGGGGAGGCGGGGCTGATGCGAGGTCCTGCCCAGTATCATAGTGTGTTGGAGGGTCTTCTACACGATGTAGTGTTGGATCCTTCTCTGGCTGAGGACGTAGTTAGGTGAGGCAATTGTGCATTTTTCTGAAGTATTAACTTTAATATAACTTAATTGGAAACCTTCTGTGTATAACTCTTAATGGTTGTGAGAGCACAAAAGCACCTCTCCGTTGACCCAGTTTCTAGTTCCGGTGTGGAGGATAGGCTGAGTGGACAGGGACAAAACATGGTTTCATTCTTTCGCAAACATTTGAAATGTTGGACATATTAGTGTGAATTGTTTATCTCACCGAACCTCAATGGCAATCATGGTTGCAAAGATGTATAAAAAGCTGGGAAATACACCACTAAAGAAAATGAGTGCAAGAAAGGAGAACACTGCTGCCATTTCCCCTGGGTTATTTTTCATCGTGTCGTTATGTTGTCGGAAAATGGATATTGAAACTTAATTTTGTCACACAATTTTTAGTTCAAGGGTGGGTGTAACACCTGTTATCCCATCTAATGTTCAGTCACTGAACTAGCCTATTTCAAGTCATTAAGTGACTAACCTGTCAAACCACTCTATTGACCTTGTTCTCAAGCTATGACAAACAGTACTTGTCCAGAACAGAAACTACCTTTTACCCTTACTAGTAAGAAGCAAGTTTAGACTGGTAAATGGTCGTGATTAAAAAATCACATCCCTGCAAGGTATAGCTTGAGATTGGTACGAAAGGGTAAATTGACTGAATCAAGCTTTGCAGTGTCAGTGCTTTTGATTGACGTCAGGTATAAACTAAAATGTCTGATGTTACCTTGCGTTTTAAAATGCAATCATGACTATATTTGAAGGTCAGTGGTAAAGGAATACCTATCTGGCAGAGAACACGCGTCTGATGGCGATGCAGTGGCAGAGCTGAACATGCATTTTAAAGAATTGGTCCGTGTGTTGGAGCGCAGGTATGTAAAGAGTCGTCTGCCACTCCTTCAACAACATGGACTAATCTGGAGGGTGATATCAAGCCGTTAGGACCGAAGGAGGGCTACATAGTTTTCCTGGGGTCGCTCTGATATTTTTGATTGATCTGTCAGCATTTGTCTCATTATACAATCACTGACGCTTCGTTACTGTGTTTTTTTTTGATCTCTTATGTGATTAGCTTGTTCCTATCCGCTTTGATGTATTGACATCGTCTGCTCACTTCGTTGTTGGGTTTTATGGTTTCTATAGCATATAATTGGTGAGATACCGCGTAGCAATAGCTGATGTCTAAGCAGCATTGGTCAACGTTGTAGTGTATTGGAATTTATCGTACCACGTTACAGCCAGTGAAATGAAAGAATGCGACGAATGTAATTGGAATGGAATGACGTTTTCCCATCCTGGGTGGTGTTGTAACTGATCATTCCAGCTTTTCCGTTGTTGAATTCCACTTGGGCTAATCTGCTTGCACACTGAATGGCTGATTGGAAACGGAATTTGCTGTCTGAGTAACTGGAGCAGCAAATCATTATAGGTCATTCATTGACACGTATTGTGTGTAAAGATTTGCAAATTATTAATTTGTTTGATCTGTTACCCTGTAGATGGATGATTGATTGAGTGATTGATTGATCATTGCAGATTATGATACAGTGTGTCTGTGGAATTGTACCGCACATTTCTGTGGAAATAATTTAGATTTTGTTAAGCTCTCCAAAAGAAATTCATTTTACGTGACCACACCCTAGGTTAATTTTGTGCATTACAGATACCCTGCCGTGTTTGACAAAATCATGTCCGAAACGGCACAAGATATGTCGACAGAGGTTCAACGGTCATGCCTCAATGACTTTATCTCCCTTACCTTGTCTGCGGCCAAGCACGAAATCCTGCCCGACTCTCAGACCAGTCTAATATTGGGCTTAAGTCACCCCAATGTGTCAGTCAGGTGTCTTGCTGTTGAACACCTGGCTAAGACGATTGTGGAGAAACAGGTATGGCAAAGCTTTTAAGAGCACAGGATGTTTTGGAATTTTTGTTGAACATTTGCAGTGGTTCTACGTCCCATTTCAAAAGTTGTTCTTTCCATTGCCTCAACGTTATGGAGAAATAACCATGTCCTTGTTCTTTAGCAGACATTTTTTGAGTAGCAGATGACACTTTGGCTGCAGTCAACAATTTCAGTTGCGGATGATGTTTTCACTCACAGACAAGATCTTTTCTTTTGGATATTAAATTTGAAATGTAATAGTTTTCAAGTAGTTCTTGGATAAAAAATCTAAAACTGGAGAGGAACAAATTTATCATGGCCATGCACAATTTCTCCTTAAAGTAAATCGGCTTAAATGTTCCAAGCTGGATGAAATGCCATGTGTTTCAAGTTTTGAAAATGAATTGCCTTGCTGGGACTGAGCTGTTGTAGAAAGAATCCCTTGCTTCTGTGCTTGTCATTCACTTCACATTATTGGGGAAAACGTAAATGAAGGCAGTTCAGGTATCCTGGTTTGAGGGAAGATCTTTGAAATAAAAACAAGGTGGCTAATTAATTGTTGGAATTGCTTTTCAGGACTATGATGCTAGTTTCGCCAAGGGTGCACTCTGTGACCGACTGCG
>NMRA01000074.1:282741-323626 GCA_002633005.1 Phoronis australis | reverse complement strand
ACCTCTCCGTTGACCCAGTTTCTAGTTCCGGTGTGGAGGATAGGCTGAGTGGACAGGGACAAAACATGGTTTCATTCTTTCGCAAACATTTGAAATGTTGGACATATTAGTGTGAATTGTTTATCTCACCGAACAGCAATGGCAATCATGGTTGCAAAGATGTATAAAAAGCTGGGAAATACACCACTAAAGAAAATCAGTGCAAGAAAGGAGAACGCTGCTGCCATTTCCCCTGGGTTATTTTTCATCGTGTCGTTATGTTGTCGAAAAATGTCAATTGAAACTTAATTTTGTCACACAATTTTTAGTTCAAGGGTGG
This sequence comes from Phoronis australis, assembly GCA_002633005.1. Classification (NCBI taxonomy): domain Eukaryota; kingdom Metazoa; phylum Phoronida; family Phoronidae; genus Phoronis; species Phoronis australis. The sequence goes on along the minus strand of NMRA01000074.1, from coordinate 323,307 downwards.
GTGTAACACCTGTTATCCCATCTAATGTTCAGTCACTGAACTAGCCTATTTCAAGTCATTAACTGACTAACCTGTCAAACCACTCTATTGACCTTGTTCTCAAGCTATGACAAACAGTACTTGTCCAGAACAGAAACTACCTTTTACCCTTACTAGTAAGAAGCAAATTTAGACTAGTAAATGGTCGTAATCAAAAAATCACATCCCTGCAAGGTATAGCTTGAGACTGGTACAAAAGGGTAAATTGACTGAATCAAGCTTTGCAGTGTCAATGCTTTTGATTGACATCAGGTATGAACTAAAATGTCTGATGTTACCTTGCGTTTTAACATGCAACCGTGACTATATTTGAAGGTCAGTGGTAAAGGAATACCTATCTGGCAGAGAACACGCATCTGATGGCGATGCAGTGGCAGAGCTGAACATGCATTTTAAAGAACTGGTCCGTGTGTTGGAGCGCAGGTATGTAAAGAGTCGTCTGCCACTCCTTCAACAACATGGACTAATCTGGAGGGTGATATCAAGCCGTTAGGACCGAAGGAGGGCTACATAGTTTTCCTGGGGTCGATCTGATATTGTTGATTGATCTGTCAGCATTTGTCTCATTATACAATCACTGACGCTTCGTTACTGTGTTTTTTTATCTCTTATGTGATTAGCTTGTTCCTATCTGCTTTGATGTATTGACATCGTCTGCTCACTTCGTTGTTGGGTTTTATGGTTTCTATAGCATATAATTGGTGAGATGCTGCGTAGCAATAGCTGATGTCTAAGTAGCATTGGTCAACGTTGCAGTGTATTGGAATTTATCGTACCACGTTACAGCCAGTCAAATGAAAGAATGCGACGAATGTAATTGGAATGGAATGACGTTTTCCCATCCTGGGTGGTGTTGTAACTGATCATTCCAGCTTTTCCGTTGTTGAATTCCACTTGGGCTAATCTGCTTGCTCACTGAATGGCTGGTTGGAAACGGAATTTGCTGTCTGAGTAACTGGAGCAGCAAATCATTATAGGTCATTCATGACACTTTTCGATGGGACAACACACTTTTGTTCCATTATTATTGACACGTATTGTGTATAAAGATTTGCAAATTATTAATTTGTTTGATCTGTTACGCTGTAGATAGATGATTGATTGAGTGATTGATTGATCATTGCAGATTGTGATACCGTGTGTCTGTGGAATTGTACCGCACATTTCTGTGGAAATAATTTAGATTTTGTTAAGCTCTCCAAAAGAAATTCATTTTACGTGACTACACCCTAGGTTAATTTTGTGCATTACAGATACCCTGCCGTGTTTGACAAAATCATGTCCGAAACGGCGCAAGATATGTCGACAGAGGTTCAACGGTCATGCCTCAATGACTTTATCTCCCTTACCTTGTCTGCGGCCAAGCACGAAATCCTGCCCGACTCTCAGACCAGTCTAATATTGGGCTTAAATCACCCCAATGTGTCAGTCAGGTGTCTTGCTGTTGAACACCTGGTTAAGACGATTGTGGAGAAACAGGTATGGCAAAGCTTTTAAGAGCACAGGATGTTTTGGAATTTTTGTTGAACATTTACAGTGGTTCTACGTCCCATTTCAAAAGTTGTTCTTTCCATTGCTTCAACGTTATGGAGAAATAACCATGTCCTTGTTCTTTAGCAGACATTTTTTGAGTTGCAGATGACATTTTGGCTGCAGTCAACAATTTCAGTTGCGGATGATGTTTTCACTCACAGACAAGATCTTTTCTTTTGGATATTAAATTTGAAATGTAATGGTTTTCAAGTAGTTCTTGGATAAAAAAATCTAAAACTTGAGAGGAACAAATTTATCATGGCCATGCACAATTTCTCCTTAAAGTAAATCGGCTTAAATGTTCCAAGCTGGATGAAATGCCCTGTGTTTCAAGTTTTGAAAATGAATTGCCTTGCTGGGACTGAGCTGTTGTAGAAAGAATCCCTTGCTTCTGTGCTTGTCATTCACTTCACATTATTGGGGAAAACGTAAATGAAGGCAGTTCAGGTATCCTGGTTTGAGGGAAGATCTTTGAAATAAAAACAAGGTGGCTAATTAATTGTTGGAATTGCTTTTCAGGACTATGATGCTAGTTTCGCCAAGGGTGCACTCTGTGACCGACTGCGGGATGATGTGGAGGACGTTGTACTGAGGGTTGTCCAGTTGAAACAGGTAATGACCTCAGTATTTGGCTGTTAGTAGTAACGGGAAAAAAATATTGAAATAAGCGTTGTTAGGAGGAAACTCAAACACGATGTTTGAAGCATCTTCAGGGAAGATGATGAATCTTTGACAACGAGTTAGTGTTGGTCTCGCCATTCACCGACTTCAAGCTAGATCACTTTCAACCTGCAGCTATGGTAACCTATTGCTTGTATTTCTCCAGCACTGTGGTTCAATTGGCTTCCTATCTGAATACTCAGTGCTTTACCTGTACTCACCTGGTGAGGCTGCATACCCAATAATAAAGCATGTTATTGATAGGTAGACTGCTGTGCATGCGTGATATTGAGCAGAAAAGGTTCATGTCTTTTAGTGCGGGTAATCAACGCAACGAATATTCGGGTAGTAATCAGCTTCCACCCAACTCGTGTGAATGCCGACGCAGTTCATGCATGACATCCTAAAATTGCTGTGTTCACACAATGATTTGGCCTAGAATAAGTTGCTGTGGAACAGTTTGCTCTACTTTTTGAGGTTAAGGTTGCTAGGGATAAGTTACAACAGCCTGTAGTGTCAAGTCTTTTCATCAAAATTTGTGTTTATACATTTAATCTGTGCCAAAATATTTTGCACCAGGAAAAATGCATGCTTCATTTTGGCATATGATCATAGTTAATCCGACCAATCTTTTATGTTTCAAACGAGTGCACAAGGCGTGCTTTCAAGAAACATTTTTTGGGACAAAATGGTCATTTTCCTGCATCATGGCACAAACAATTGGTAAATTTGAAATTTCTAGTGTTCAGTTTGTGTTTCTGTTCATCCATGGTGTCTGTCATATTGGTGATGTTAGTGTAGGGCTAACGTAATAGCTTCATTCACGTAAATTTATTGTGAGCATCTAATTTGGTAGGTAAGTTTAACAATTCTACTGACCCCTGCCAATAGTGAATGACAAAACATTAGGACCAACTGACGCAGTATTCTCTTTAACAGACACTTCTCGACATTATTTCACCATCTGAGATCCTGGAGCATCTTTTGTCTATTCTGGAGAGGAGAACAGAAAATGTGAAGTCAACATGGTAGGATGGATTTCCGTTTCCTAAGTATGGCAGTTTAACTCACAAGTAAGCGAATTGTTAGCATGTGTAACTGATTTGATAACGAGGTGCCTTTAGCTACCGGGAGTGGCTAGTATGTGTGGTTGTTGTTGTGTGGCCTTGAAACATATTAGTTAAAGGTGTAATAATCCCACTTAACGCCGGAATGTTGCCCATAGCCGCTCTAATTACTCTTGCAGGAATAAGTGCAAAGTGTTGGCCATCGAGTTGATGTGCAGCGAACAGTTCCTGCTGCAATCCTCCGATTTAAGTGACACTGTTCTGCTCGAGTGTCTAGCTCTTCTGTTCGTCACATCACCTATGGAGACTGTGGTGGCTCAGGCTGTACTCGACTCACAGATGGCAGCACGGTCCCCGCTGCTGAAGGACGTGATCAAACGTGAGATCCAAAATTCCCTATTGAGTTAATACATATAACTCTTACTTAGCATTTTTTTGCATAGCAGCTTGATTTAGTGCTTTCTCAACAACAAAGATCTGTTCATTTCCGAAATATGTGAATGCGTGCCTTTTTAGCTCATTGTTTTAACTATTGACAAATGCAAGCTACACCTGTCTTCGTAGCCTGGAAATCGAAGCATGCACCTGGCAAATCTGGAAGAGTCAATTTTGGCCAGCTGAACCTTGTTGTGGTGGAAGGCATGGCCAGAGGTCTAGTGCGGATGAAGGAAACGGAGAGGATCAAATTTGTAAGTATTGTCAACCTGTGATACTTTGTTGGTCACCAGAGGTTTCAGTCATGAAAAGTGACCTGAGACTTAACTCAGGAATTTGGTCTGATGCTACACACAAGTGCTTCTGAAAAATAATTAAATCTCACTTGAGCAAAACTGCAAAGTCTCTTCTAGTTACTGGGGTATAATTTCTATAAATTATTTCTAGACTCTGGTGTGCTCTTAATTAGTTGGCTAAGACTTGATTCAGCAATTGTGAAGTCGGAACGCGAGACCAAATTTCGGTCTTAAGTCTTGAGGCACTTTTCCTGAAACAGGCCCCAGAGCGTTATATGTAAGAAGTCAGTCTTGGTTATCATTGGATGGTTTGTAATGTGATGGAAACAATCGTGAGTCGAAATAGTTTTATAAAGAAATAATTGATGGATGTACAACTTGTGATAGTGCAAAACTGTGTTTTCAGTGAGTGCTGAATTGCATAATGTGGGTTTTTCATTCTTTGTATCTAGTGTTTGGCTTGCTCTGGGAAATGCAAAGAATAGTTTGAATAGTGAAAGTATTTTGTATTGAAAATTGTTAACTTGTTCCCAAATTAATTGCACACAGATGAAAGAATAGACACTTTGTTCTAAATAAAATGTTATGAGGAATTTTTTAATATATTTATCATAAAATATTGCTCATTTTGATCTTGTGCTTTTCTTGTACCCAGTGTTCTTTTCTTCCACCAGGTTGATCTGCTTGTTAGCCATACACGTGATAATGTTCGTTATCAGTCGCTAGTTCTATTGACTGTGGCCAGTATGCTGGAAAGGGTTGGTGTGAATGAGGCCTGGTACTCTACAGCCTCTAGAGTGATGGAGATTGTCAATGACTTGATTAAAGAAAATAAGGTGTGTGACAGTGAGACTTCTGTATCTTTGTTAAAAGGGCATTGGTCAGTTTTGTGTATTTCTGCCAGTATTGATTTTACAGTTATAACTGGTCAGTAAGGTACTTGAATAGATTCAAATGAAAGAGATAAAAACTTTATTCTACTGTTGAAACTTTCTGCTGGAGGCGTATGGGTTGCTACTTTCTGTTTGCACTATTTTGAATTTTCCTGTGCTAAAGCGTTGCTAACACTTGTCCTTTTTGGAAAAAAAATTGTGTGGAGTTTTCACAGGGTTACACATTACGGTATCTGATTTTGACAAGCCTTACAGAGCGTTGTTCGATTTCAAAGCAATCTGTTCCTCCAGCGTTTATTAGTACCACTGTTGCTACTGGTACACCATGTTTTTGACTTAAATATTACTAGAACTACTAGAATTAGTTCTACTAGTGGAACTAGCTCTACTGGCACTAGTTTTTCTAGTACTACTATAACTTGAACGGGATAAACTACTTGAAACATATTCCACACCTCACTGAAAAAGATGATATTTACACACACAATGGAGATCATGGGCAAGATGCCCACTACTAAGTCCGATTAGATTTCTGTGTCTGACCAGTGGTCCCGATGGCTCAGTGGCTAGAGCGTCTGCACGGTTAGCCTGAAGGTCCTGGGTTCGAGTCCCAGTCGGGGGCAGAAATCTTTTCAGACTTTTATACATTAGGTCACATGATGTGATCAAAAAGATGGCGGATTGAACGGTATAAACTACTTGCATGCCTCACTGAAAAAGATGATATTTACATACTATAACTAGTAGTAGATGCAACTGCTACAGGTAAAACTTGATCTTTCACCTCTCTTGTGATGATTCAAGGTGTGCAGCAGTGATACATCTGACCGTGTGCTGTCATCCAACATCGATGATGGCCTATTGATGACCTGCGTGCAGACCATAATCAGTACTGGATCTATGTCTTACCACACAGTCACCAGTGTTATGCATGCCTTAGTAGACGCATTAAAGATAGATGCTAGCTTGTCTGGTGAGAGTTTGTGTTGGTTACATTGTAGTTATTTTTTTAGAAGGTATTGTTGTTTTTGCTTGATTGAGTACATTGTAATATTATCTGAGAAACTGCTTGCTTAGAAATTGGGAGGTTCAAAGAAACTCCATTGACATGGCGTGCCGACCTTTGAACCTGTAGAGGTAAATGTATGAGCAATGGTGAGAAACTTACCTACCACAGCAGACAAAACATGTTACACAATGGTCACCAGGTGGCAGGAAGGGGACATTCCGTTATCTGTGCTCTGGGATAGGAACTTAAAGAGGTCAAGGAAAATTGACATTTTTCAATGGAGAGGTATGAAGTACTTCCCTGTGCAAAAGTAATTTGAAAAATTCTAGATTGATGTCTGATTTATATTTTTTACAATGGAGCACTTATTCCATCTCTGTAGTGTGTGATCTAATTTCTGGTAGTCGTGTGAAGTTTTCTTAACCATGTAAAATGGTAGGCACTTTTTTATAATTAATGTTGCTTTATGTTTCATTTGCAAGACTCTGACTGGTGGGACCATGACACCAACGCCTGTGTGACATGTCTTATCAAGATGTTTGACCTCTTGACCTCTGGTAGTGTTCATGACCACAAAAAGGTGGCGTCAAAATACAGGCAGCTGTTAGAGAATTTTCTCAAGGTAATGGTTGCCAGCAACCCAATGCTTGTGGAAGATACAGGTTAACAGAAAATGTTCTGGAAACAATTTTCATTAGTAGGTCTAGTTTCTTGTTATTGAAGCCTTGCTGTCCATGAGAAAATGAAATACATTCCAGCAAACACCGATCACTAATAATAATATTTTCTTTAATTTATATTACAAAATCCAATTTTTATTGGGACTAATTTTCACCGTTCCTTGCAGGACAAGTTCAGTAGCGCTATCTGCTGTCTCAAATTTCTGTCCAGCCTGTGGACTCACCACTGCAGCAGTGCCTCGCAGGGAACTGCTGTCCTCCAAGCGAGGGCACTGGCTATCGCTGGGTATTTAATCTCGTCTGAAGCCTTCAAATTTGCCAAAAGAGATTTGGACAAGCTCACGTCAGGTGAGATTTGAGGAACAGTTAAAAGCTTGGGAGATCTATTGGAGTATCTCTGACATTAAGTCTGACAGTAGTTTGATGTCATTTATAGGTTGTAAAAGCTCCCATAGAAATACTGACAAATTGTATTGCTTCGTCAAATTTAAGAACAAAGGCTGAACATAACGGACAAAAATGAGTTTCAAGCATTGAAAATAGGCAAATTTTTCTGTTGCGAAGTTTTGTTTATTTTTCACCTGAAGTGATTTTTTCGACTTTTTATTACTACTATATGTGGCAACAATTTTCCTTCACCCATCCCCATTGAGAGTGCTAGAAGCTGAGTTGGCCATCAGTTTTGTTTGGTTTTGACATTGTTAGGTTATGACTGACCTGGCACTGACTGGAAGAGGATTAATAGCGACACTGCCCAATGCCTCTCTAGGCTCAAAAATTCTCAATGTTCAATTGAGATGTAAAACACATTTCGAACTCCACCATAACCAGCATGGGTGTGGACAACTAGAAGTGTCAACCCACCTTTGTCAGAAGAATCTGAATTCTAACAAGCGAAACACCAAAACAAATTGAGAATTGAAAGTGGCCATTGAAATATACGCGTGTCCTTACTGTTGTCGCACTGGTTGTGTCAGGAATGTGCCCACCTAGCCTCGCTTTATTTTTTTCATTTCTGATGTTGAAATATGTATTATAGGTGCTTTAGAAAATAAAACAGTTGCATTGTTCACTCATGAAATCATTGTGATCAGTGATGAATGAAAAAGTAGCAGACAGTTGAAGCGTATTACAGTGAAGACTTCTGAGATCTTTTGAAAATGTAAGCGGAGTTTGCGGTACCCAAATCGACTTGTATACACTACAGTAATTAGCTTTTATTTATGGAATGGGATGTTAGTGAGTGCTGTAAACGAGGCACGCTGTGATGCGGATTGGCTGCATTGATTTCATGTAACAGAACACATTGTACGATAGATCGAAACTCCTTTACAGTCACAGTCCGTCTCCTACTATCCATCACCAGCCCTGTACGTGCAATCTGCGAGTCATCTCTTGGTCTTCTCCAGTCTCTCAATGACAAGTGTAGTGTCGCCGGTTGTCTGTGGCGGTTCCAGCCAATAGCCGCAAAGCTCTTACACTGCCGAGAAGAGCTGATGGCCGATCCAGGGTACATGCCCCAGGCCCTGGCTGGAATGTACCGTAAGTCAAGGAGACACGTGGATGATGGTCAGAGGCAGGCTAACACTAAGAAGAAGCTGAAGAAACAGCAGAAGCATGAAGCCATGTTGGAGGCTTTTGACGGTCTGCTAGATGTCGCTGTTGACAACAGCACGCCTGTCTTCATTACAGCCTCACTGTTGCGGCAGTTGGGTTTAGTGAATAGTGTGGTATGTTGGCTGTATGTCTACTGGTGTTTAGTGAATAGTGTGGTATGTTGGCTGTATGTCTACTGGTGTTTAGTGAATAGTGTGGTATGTTGGCTGTATGTCTTCTGGTGTTTAGTGAATAGTGTGGTATGTTGGCTGTATGTGTACTGGTGTTTGACTGCCTGAAGTTTGCTGGTATGGATATCGTCCGAGATCATATGGTTACTATTGGACCGTACATATCGTGTGTTTGGAGGTGATAAATGTATTTAGTATCTTTCAGTGTTGGCTTGGCTTGATTCAGAGCATTCAACTAAAAATACTCATAATAAAAATGTCCTGTAAAAAAAACCTGAAGATGAACATGTTTAATCCATAGGATTTTATGATTGAAAATTCTCTCTGAGGTGTGAACAGTTCAAAATATTGAAATATTTCACTTCAGCCTGTTCTGGAAACGCTAATGCCCCTGCTTGGCCGGCTACTAGAACTGACCACTGGATCAAACGTGTTAACCATTGACCAGCAGACTGTGGTTGAGTGTATAGTGCACAAGTTTGCGGCAGAGACTGCTGCCATTTTTGTCTCGACTTCTGAGGCATTCCGACTGTTCATTAAAAGCTTAAAGATTTCCTCACAGCTTGGATGGTTGACGGGAAGTCTGCAGCTAACGACATTAAGTCAGGTTTGTTCATTGCTTGAATTTTGTTGTTAAGACGAGCCAAAAACGATTCATTTCTTATTGAAGAAAAATGAGAAGTTCTTTGAACAATAATTTTTTTTGGAGTTTTTGGAGCCTACATCTTTCTGTTTTCCAAGGCTTAAGTTAGTTACAGAGTACTGCAAAAGCTCTTATTGGTTTGTTTGATGGTCACAGTGATATTGCACAAAACATGGTGTTAACAAAGTAAACTTACTTTGAATTCATGGTGGTAAGGGCTGTTCCAGTAAAATCTGTATGGGAGGGGGGAAGGCACCTTTTTTTCACACCCACCACCCATATTTTTCATTTATTTCTTCAGCCTACCACCTGTAATTTTTTATAAGTTTGAAATGCAACCACCCGTAATTTTTTTTTGTTCTTGTGGTTGACTGCACAGGCGCTTGAGTTTATCTGTTCCTCCATCACCACTAACGTCATTCATTACTAAGAAAACATTTACGTCTCTTATATATGGTTATTAGCCATCGAGAAATTCGAGCACCTGTGGTTAAATGGTGTTATGGGCATGCCGATGAGGAGATCTGAGGGAGTGAAAAAGTCGGAGCTTTATGCAAGTTGCATTTTTGTTTCAGTTTTTGATTCTGTGCGGATAGTTTATAAAATTTACTAAAATTACCCACCATCAAACATTTATGGCCCAATGAAACAACAACGACCTGTAAATTTTAATTTTTTTGAGGTACGACCACCAGCTATTTTGAATTTAAATCAAACGCAACCACCCATAAATTTTTATTTCAGTTGCCTTCCCCACCTCCCACACAGATTTTGCTGGAACAGCCCTAAGTTTGTCTTGGGAAAATTACGCTTTTCTGCCCTAATGCATTTTAAATTAGATAAAGCCTAAATGTAATCCCTGATAGGGTATTTAATTGGTTGTGGTCTGTGCCTCACTCACTCTGAAACCTTTTTGAAACCAAGAAAAATATAGTATGAACTCTGCACAAGTATTTTAAATGAGAAACCGTGTGCATTTAGTCAAATATCTACAAAAACTAGCTCTGTAAAGTTATGGAAAGTCTGAAGATTTTGTCTTAACTTCATGCCAGTCTGTCATGGATTGGGTCACATGACTTCTGATTTTAGTAAAGTTTACCAAAAATGATACACTCATAGAAAAACAGTGGTATAAATCAGAAGACCACAATTTCATTTTTATAACTATATGAGATGAAATTTGAAAAAGCCGTTACAGTTGTCTCAAACATTTTGTTTTATGTAATATAGAAGTCACCTTTTTGATAGCCTCTCTTGTAAATGTGAGACATTAAAACAGCAATTCCTAACAGAGTTTTGGAGAACAGCTTGTATAGAGTATGTGTAAGTAGTTATTTCTGAGATATGATGTTCTGAGTTCAGCCTCCTGCCAAACCTTAAAATTTACAACTAAAAATACTGCGTTGATTCTCAAAACAAGAGGCCAGTGGCTGGTTCCATGAAAACTGACTTCAGTAACGCAAATAAATTTCAGTCAATTTTAAGATAAAACTTAAATTTGTCCCAAGACTTGTTTCAAGATGGAGATATTAAGATAGGCTAAAGTTTTTGCTTAAGTTTTGTCTTTATTTTGGCTATCTTACTGGATGTGGAAGTTTCAAATTTCGAAGGTTGAGACAAATCTTAGACTTAAGTCATACATGAACTTTAAAGTCAATTTCTTGGAACGGAGCCTAGACTGAATTATTTTTTTACTAACAAGCTACTGTTCGGTGTCCTTGTTTAAACTATTCCTTGTCGTCTGTGTAGCAGTGTCCCTATTTGTGACGCAGTGCCTTTTCATCACCAGTCTTCTTTAAAACCCAGGCCTGATGATGTAAACAACTGAATGACGCACTTCATCATGATTGTGCAAAACTCTAATTTTTTACTGAAGGCCACCTTGCACAGGCGTGTTTAACCACTAATCTACGTTATGGTGTTTTGTTCATGAAACCTGTTCATGTACAATAGTGTTGACGTCTTAAAGTCGGAGTAAAATGAACCAACAGTCTTAGACAATTACTTTTGTGCTAAATATCTTTGTTTATTCCACAATACCACAATCTAGTTACAACACATTTTGTGCCCCTTGTATTATGTGCCCTCATTGGAAACCCCTCTCATGTTCTTGACCAATGGGCGTTGACTAGTATCATCTTTTGTAAAACAGTATATTTCCAAACTAACCACAGCCTGACCTGCTGATCACCGGTTGAGACAGTAAAAAAGTAATTAATTTGCTCACCAATCGGAAACATTACTGACTTTAGTCACGAGTGAATTCATAACGCAGTTACTAACCAAAACAATCGTGTCAATGCCAAATGACGGTCATAACTCGTCTTTCAACAGAATAATCATAAATCGCAAAGAAATTGTCAAGCCCTTCTTTCTGGGGCTGCACGCTAGACATATGTATTAGTCTTCTGACAATCACATGTTGCTGCCAATATAGCGTGTACCCTACCGGATGAAGTGGGGGAACTTGGGCGTGCACTCCACTCTCAAGTCGCACATCAAAAGAGAACGGTGACAATTCTAAATAAAACAGTGTACCGGCTTGGCTTGGCAAAACGCATGCGTGTTGGATACCTAGCTATGTGAATGCATGTGTCCATTAGAGAGCACTGATTCAACTTTCGCGTTGGCAGCTAGCCTTGCGGCACATTCTTAAGAGTCCACATCACGAAAGGGTGTACCTACCTACAAATGGGAATGTTAGCACAGGTTTGGATACACGTGGCACCCACTGGCAAAGTGTGCAACCAGCATTTCGATAGATTGTGCTAGGAAAGGGATGCTACTGAAGTATTTTCCTGACTTGAAACCACATGATGAACGCTGGTTTTAAAAAAATGACGACATATTCATTGTGCTAGCTTTGTCTGTCCTTTGTATTTCATATTTTGCCCCCACCTCGAAGCATTGGGTGATAATAGGCATGAACTTTGAACCATATTATGACAACTACTGATTCCTCCACTTAAACCATTGAATTAGATGTTGAACAGACAGATTCACTCATGCGAACATAAATTATTTCGAAAAAACTGCAAAATCCACTACATTTGTATGACTATTGATGGTTTGTTGTTATTGTTTGTATTTGAGTTTATGCACATGATAGTCTGGTAGTCCCAATCTGCCCATGCTTTAATGCCAAGAAATTGACCTCAACTTGACCCTTGACAAATTGTAAGTTCCAAAGTTTTAATATGAACTAACACATCACTGATGTTAAGTACTAAACTCAGAAAGTTTGGAGTTGACCGGCCATCTTTGTTTCCTGGCAGATTTGGTTATTGAACTTGTGCACAATGTTTTCAGATCACTCGCGAGTTCTTTCAAGCTCTTCCATCTGACAATCTGCGTCAAGACCTGCTGCACATCCTGTTTGATGTCTGGGTGGATGCTGGAGATACTCGTGTCGCTGAAGCTGTTCGCAGAGCATTGAAAGGGGTAAGGAAGGTTTAAGCCTTCCGGGACTTGTGTTCCTCACAACAGCTTTTGTTTTACAGTTGTTATTAAAAGTAGTACAAAAACGGAAGAGAAAGTCTATGTTAATTTGTATTTTTGGTCAGTAGTGGCGTACAGGAGTCCTGGATTCTGAGAACCAGTTCGATGTCTATAATTCAGTGGAGAATACTGGTTCTCGTAATGGGAATCCCCTGTAAGTGCTCTTGGCAAGTTTTGTCTCCCCTCGAGGTATTTTGCTGTCTGTTTACAGTCCTTAAGTCTTCAAATTCAGTATGTTGAAGACTACTGGGTGTGTGAACAGCCATTTCACATGTGGGAGATACACAACAGTCTCCAATCTAACAGCTCTAACTGTGCGTCTAGGTAAAGGAAAGAAAATGAACACCTTGACCATGTAAGCAAATGGTTTATCACACAGTACTCTTCCCCATTCAATTTTCACCATGATAAGGAATGATGTGCACAAGTGGAGGTGCTCCACTTTGTTGATCAGACTGGTTAAATACACAATAAAGGTTTGGACACGTCAATAAAGAAACAGCTGCAATGCCCTATTTCTTAAATTTCTTTTCTTTGTAATAGCAGAGTTTTGCTGTACAAACAATGAAAAAATTCAATTCTCATTGCGGGGTTTAGTTGTTACAGTGCAGAACATCTAAAGTGGACGAGATGGAATGTTGCCACTAACAGGCAGATCTTACCACTGACATGCTACTAATGTTCCTTAATCCCCAAACAAAAGAAATCTGTCATGAAAGTCCAGTCACTGTGTTAAGTGCTTACTGTAATACTAACCAGTAAGCATTCATAGTGCCGTGTACCCCTTAATGATGCGAAAACAGACAAGCTTGTCTCTCTCTGTCTCTAGTAGAATCTTGATTGGTTGACTGTTGACTTTCCAGTTATCGCTGGATGCCGGTCAAGTCTTGGTGGAGGTGCAAAGGATGGACCAAAAGGACAAGGGGGCGACGGTGCGGGACGTCAAGCGTATACGCAGGTGGGTTGGCACAGTTCAGCTGTACTTTCCATGGCAGATTGAGTGATTGACCATGGTCAGGAATCAAGGACAGCTATGGTTATAAAAATGTTGAGAGATTTTGAGAGAATTTGCCTCAAATGTGTCCCATTTTAAAGTTGCATTTAGCTGTGTTTAGCTAGCTTAAAACAAAAATCCTATTGGTCCTTTTACTCTTGTCAACTTGGTCTGGCTCATAATATTCCTAACTGTGAGAATGTTTCATTTCTGTCATCAATTCAAGTCACGTGCAATGTGTACATGTGCCATTTTTTAATTCGCAATTTTAAGGTTGGCCAACCCCAAAAAATTCTCAAGCTTTTTTTCTCAGCTAGTGGTGGTTTTAATTCTCTGGCAGGTAACATATCTTAGCCAGCTAAACAGGGCAAAATGCAGTTTTAACTTTTTAGAATTCTTTATCACACTCAACCAGTATTTTTGTTTATTGTCTGTATGATCATTTGAAAACATTTACCTAAAAGTGTTACCTTCAAATTTTTCAATAACTCTCAGATTGCTAGTTGATTGCTCCTTTTGTTCGATTTTGAACTACTTTATTTTTCATCAAAAAGGTGGCACTTGTTGCATTCTATCGTTGTCATAGGTCAGGAGATAATGCAAGACTTATTCCGTAATGGTGACTAACGAAGTCACTAATGCTAGTCGCGTTACTTGCCTTTTACAGGAAGACTTCTGTTCTGTGTTTGTTATTGGTAATTTTATTATCACTAGCTTATTCATATTTAGTTGGAGTGAGAACTTACACTTGCAGGCCATAGAGCTTGGGTTTTGTATTCAAATGTCATTTATCCGTTTTGCGCATCTGAGCCACTGTTACTGTCTTCAAAGCATTGTTATGTTCAATGTTGCTTGTGAATGTACAGGAGTTCCCGTGACGTGCAGCCAACCGAGGGTGTGGCCGAGAGCCGTGAGTGGCGGAGGCTGGTGCTCATTTTGGAGGTACTGCAGACCAAGAAGAAGTTAAAGAGGGGTCACTTGCTGGTGCCCGCGCTCTTTAGTCTCATCTCCAGGTGAGTTGCTGTGCAGTGCGGGATGGTTTGAAGCGATGTGCTAGACTTTCGTTTGCTGTATAGCAGGGTAATGTTTAATTGAGATTTACAAGTCTGGTCTTAGCTAAGACAGTCCTGACTTCGATTTTAATTTACCCACAGTTCATTAATGGGGCTTATGAAGACCGTCATTATGTCTGAATATGTGTAATATTCAAGGTAACGCCAGTTGCAACGCTTGGCTCTGAAAAACAAGACAGTGCTGCGTGCACAAATGTACTTGTGATTGTCTTGACTGCAACCAAGCTTATGACATTTGTTAGCAAGGGACCCAAATTTCAATGTGTTGTTACGTGCTGTGATACTGTGTTAAAAAGTAGCTTTCAGTGGTTATGGGTTATGGTGAACACATGATCTCTTCTCTGCTGAATACAGGTGTTTAGAAGTCAACGATCAGTCATCCGTGGAGTACACTAAACAGTTGTGTCTGTCTTGTATCCAAGTCATCTGTCAAAAGTTGTCGCCAGATAACACGCCTATTGATAAAAGTAAGTTGTCTTTAGTCCAAATGTTTGTTAGGTACTTTCAAGTTTTCACGATCAAGTGTGTAATGTTTAAGAGTTCGATCTGAATTCATTTTACATTGTGACATTGGAATAGTATTCTATTCATGGATGCACAAAGTTGTTGAGAAGTTAATATTGATAAGCTTCTGCCCCTGAGAGGCCTGTTTCACTTAAGTGGGGTAACTTTGCGACGAATTTTAACACGAGTAAATGGAGACTTACAACTAGTTGCAAGTTTCTGCCGTATAAACTGTGTAAAAACATGGTTGTATAGTTAAACATTTTAGTGAAGTAAGACACTGGACACATAGTTGGACAGCTAAAGAAAGCCTTACAGTTGTTGTTTTGATGAATTATAGACATTCTTAGAGTATACATTTCTCTGTTTTCTCCCACGTTTTACTGGATGGACCCATATATTCTATTCCAGTGGGGTCCTATGGTCATGTGGTTTTTGCGTTCAAATATGAACTATGAGTGTTTTGTTGAAGTTAGCTTACTAAAGTGTCTCAAAACATGAATTTTATTGCGCGATTAAGATCTACCTGTCCTTTGTTTTTCCATTGGCTCTCTTGTCTGTAGTTATATCTAAGGCATGTGGTCAAATTGATTCCAGACTCTTAAAATTTTGCTGTTTTCTTTTCACGTGGTGTAAGCAACAATTCTTTTGACCTCATGAACTTAGTTTCTCACTAAACATTTCTCATTTTCATATTGAAGCCAAAAGTACAAAATTGCAAACTGTATTTTTGGCTCTTTTCGTTATTTTTTTGCTTGTTTTTGTTTTACGTGTTTTTGACAAAACTTAATAAGTTTCATTAGCATTTGTTCTAAGAAATTGTATTTCGTTTTCTCTTTTGACTTCCAGACCTGCTGAGCGAGCGTCAGTTCACCATTGACGTGATCGTTCAGTGTATCCGTGTGTCTGACAACCCACAGACCCATCGCCAGGCCCTCTTGCTCCTCAGCCAGGCGGCGGCCATGTTCCCGGAGCACGTGCTGCACAACGTTATGTCTATATTTACATTCATGGGTGCCAATGTCATGCGGCAGGATGATGCCTATAGCTTCCAGGTGATATCGCGCACAGTGGAGACCGTGATACCAGCCCTCGTCCTGGTGAGAGTTACCTAGAGGGAAACGGCGTAGTTAGGGGATGACAGTTTTGGCTTTGAACTCTCTGTGGCTTTTTTATCTAGTTCTGGCAAAAATGTGCATATCAAGTCAAATTTCACCAATTTCGACGCCATCTGGCGGACAAGTGAATTTCATCTTCGCGTGTTTTCGTAAAACGTAATATATAGCATTAAAGTAATACTTTACCATGTTTTAGTTCTGTACATTTGCTGTCCTCGGAAAAAAAATATTTGAAAAGTTTTGACCATTCACAATGATGTTGGAAAACCATAAAAATGAAGAAAGGATAATTATAACAATCAATTTTGCATTGAAATTGGTGCAATTTTACCGTAATTATCCCATTTTGTAGAAAGTCTGCTAAAATGTCGAAGGTTGTGTCTTCCTTTTAGCCAATGATGGACTTCGTTGTTCATCTTCCTACAGAGTTAACCGTTTTTCATCCATGTTTTTAATTTGAATTTTGACCTGCACATTAGAGCTAGTTAAAAACTGTTTTCATACAGGCCTGATGATGAAGAAAATTTAATGAAGCACTTCACCATGATTGTGCAAAACTCTAATTTTTTACTGAAGGCCATCCTTAGTACATTACAATCTGAATTTAATAATGCCACCATGCACAGTTTTAGTAAGACCACCCAGATTTTTATGAATGAAATTAACTTTTAACATGCGCAGTGAATGAATTGCATTCGGGATTGGTTCATGCTGGTTGCTTTTGGTTATGGCTGGTGGTGCACCCGTTGAACTTATTACTTTCTGCATGTCACAAGTGATTTGTTTGAAGCCTGATTTTCTTCGTCGTCAGGCGAGTGAGCGAGACTCCACCAACATCTCATCGCAGAAGCTGGAGTCCATCGTCTCCATGGTGATCCGCGTCTTCGTCGACGCCCACCCGCACATCCCGCATCACCGCCGCCTACCGCTCTTCTCCAAGCTGATCACCACCGTGGGTAGTGAAAGGTTCCTCTGGGTCACCCTGGTCCTATTGATAGAAGTGTTCGTCACCAAGGGCCTTCACACTGAGCATGATGGGAAGGAAGCCACGGTATGGCATTGGATTTGCACTTGGAATGTTTAAAGTGCAAGCGTCGTTCATTTACATAAAAATCTCACCGATTTAGGACAGGATATGGCAGACAAGTGAAATTTTATGTTTTCATTGTTTTCATAAAGATAAGTAGCATGAAATAGATGCTATACCATTTAAAGGTCTATGCCACAGCTTCCTTCAGACAATGTTTCCAGTGACTGTGGACATTTAAAACAATATTAGAAGCGGTTGAAAAGTGTAAAAAGATCAATTTTGGCAATTATTTTTGTCCGAAATTGGTGAGATTTTACCATAGTCAGTTTTGGGGTAGTTAATTTAAAAGCAACTAAAAACACAGCTTTCATCACAGAAAGCAACCTCTCATTTCATTGTCTTACTATTGTAATAGTGATCTCAAATTGTTGCTTGGCTGAATTGGAGGTGACTTTAGGGCTTTGAAAGGACTGTCCGTTTGTTATTGATTGAGACTAGGCTTTAAAACCTAACTTGTCACTGTGTGCAAATCCAATAATTCTCATCTCTGTAGGCTAGAAGAGAGTAGTTTGATGGCGGTAAGTGTTTTAAATCAACAGTTGATTATTTTCACTATAGCAGCTTGAATAAGAGCCTCATTTTGTGAATTATACTACAAGTGTATGGATTCAAAGGTGTGTGTTTGGCAGCAAATGTTGGTAATGATTTTTGAACTACAGGTATTTTGTTTCTGTAGGAAAATTGACTCTGTAAGCTGTGTCTAAGGAGAAAGCAATATGCATAGAGAACCATGAATCAATTGCAAATAACATTGCACCTATTTCATATTGGTAGCCTTAGTACCTCAGGGCTGTTCCAGCAAAATCTGTATGGGAGGGGGGGGAAGGCACTTTTATTTCGTACCCACCGCCCATATTTTTCATTTATTTCTCCAACCCATGACCCATAATTTTTTAATTATTTTTAATAGGTTAAAATATAAAATCCAACACTTNCTGTAGGCTAGAAGAGAGTAGTTTGATGGCGGTAAGTGTTTTAAATCAACAGTTGATTATTTTCACTATAGCAGCTTGAATAAGAGCCTCATTTTGTGAATTATACTACAAGTGTATGGATTCAAAGGTGTGTGTTTGGCAGCAAATGTTGGTAATGATTTTTGAACTATAGGTATTTTGTTTCTGTAGGAAAATTGACTCTGTAAGCTGTGTCTAAGGAGAAAGCAATATGCATAGAGAACCATGAATCAATTGCAAATAACATTGCACCTATTTCATATTGGTAGCCTTAGTACCTCAGTGAGCTGCGGCAATCTCGATTTGCCAAAAATCTATCCATTCACATGTGTGCAACAACTAGTGCTTTGATGCATTTGTATTAAAATTATGCATGTAGGTTTCAAAATAAAGTTAACAGACTCTGCCAGAACTGTGACAGGTGCTGTTAAACTTTGGCGGCTATTTTGCAAGACTTATTCAGATGTTTGTCAAACTTTTATCACAGTAAAATGGTATTTTTTGTTGAGCTTTAGTCAATGGCAATTTGATGTTTGGGTTTTAGTAAAAGAGAAATGTGTATTTGACAACGGATTTGTGTTTTGAAAGTTTGTTGAAGTTTGAAGTTGTCCAACTTTATTTTGAAAACTTCTATAGTTGAAATGATAGTATGAAAGATGAATATTATGGTTTCAACATTTCCTAGGTGTTGTAGATATTATGCAAAAATAGGGCACAGTAGTTGTAAACTAACTGGTGGAGAGTTCATCTTTTTTATTTCCAGCATCCTCACCTAGAGTTCTGCCTGTCGCTGTGTCATCAGTTTGAGCCTGGTGTCCAAGTGAAGTCGGTGTTGCGTCTGCTGGAATACCTGGCTAGTCTGCCTCAGGATATTAGTGGTTGGTTTACTTGTTTTTCTCATCATAAACAGATGTGTGTGTGCATCAGCGCCTATTTGTCATCATAGAAAACTTAAAAAATGCTTGGAATATGAAAGATAGGTTTGAAAAAAGTTTATGGCTAACTGATGGAAAATTTTGTATGATGTAACAAAACTCCTCATTAGCAGACCTGTGTATTGAATGCAAATATGCGGATTTGTATTTTGTGTTGCTGTACGTAAGTACGCAAAACCAGGCAAAAATGTGCAACTTCGAAGCAGGTTATTTACGGTTTTGTTACTTACTCACTTGGGGATAAGCTAATTGTAGGAATGGAAGAAGATTTTTAAATTAGAAGTTAA
Source organism: Phoronis australis (assembly GCA_002633005.1). Lineage (NCBI taxonomy): Eukaryota > Metazoa > Phoronida > Phoronidae > Phoronis > Phoronis australis. The sequence continues at coordinate 303,813 of NMRA01000074.1, read as the reverse complement.
AAATATATATTCGGTTGAAAACTTGCTTCAATTCACTTAAAATATTGCAACAGAACAAATTATTTCAAAGCCTCTTCTATCAATATTCAGTGTCTTCGACCTAAACTATAAGCACTGACTTCATTTGATTACGACTATCTCCGACTAAATACATACTGTTGTCAAAAATGCAAAGCGTACTAAAATATATCAAAATATCCCCACGTTTCGAGTGATGCGCTCATTGTCAAGTGTGTGCTACAGACTGCTGAGTACATACCGATGCTCGTCGTTTTAGTTTTACTAATTTTACTATTTTATACTTTTATCCGTCGGTAATTGCACGGCATTCCAACATCTATTTCATTTCCACTAAGCACGTAATAGAGAATTCTGAAAATAGCTGGTCACTTCAAAAGTTTTTCAAAAGTAAGTAACTGAGTGGGAAAAGTATCAACTAAACACAGTTTCAAAAACGTAGTATGCTGAAAGTTCAATATTTGATCTTAATGCAAAAATCTGCAAATTTACTGAAAAATCTGCAACTCTAGTGTCTAAAGTACCGGAGTGCAGTTTTGGTGGTACAGAGGTCTACATTGAAGAGACAAGTCTCAAATTAATGCAGTCTATTATTATGAGCCAAAGTGTTACCATTGATTGGTATTGTTTGCGTTGTCAAAATCTCAAAATTGCTGCAATTGCGAAAATTCACATCTATTTAATATGTCTACGTTTTTGGTGGATTATTATAACTAGAGGAAGATGAAAATTTTATCAACTTGTAAAACTCACAGAAAATGGAAGTCACGTGAGAATGGAAATTGTGTCTGTTTAGTTACCTGGTGTTGGCACTCCATCTATTGGCAAGAAGCTAGCCGGAAACTATGAAACCATCTGTACTTGTTTTTCGTGAGAAAATTGATCTTATTCTGTGCTTTCATTTGGGGAGATGGCTGCATTACATCCCTGTTGCGAATTCTAGGGCAGGTCAGTGATGGGTCACGTGACTGGTGCCGTTTAAGTTGGTGTGAGAAATTCATTATACGATAAGTCACATGACCCATAGTGGCCTGTCAAAATCTTTGCGAGGAGTGTGCATCGTCATACCTTCAAGCTGCCGGAATCCTGTTGCTTGACATACCAGTGGCATGTGATTATTACTTTTCTTCAGAGCCCAAGCCTGCTATGGGTAAACGTGTGCAGAGTCCACCTGAGGGCCTCACCTTGTTCGACCCAGCCACGCACACTGCCAAACAACTGAGGCACTTCAAATTCACTACGACCAGTTTCATCACCTCAGTTTTGTCCAGCACAACATTCATTGGACAGGTACTGCCTTTTTCAACTAAACCTGTAAGAGAAAAGCACCATTCTGTCTTTAGAGACACTCTTTTGTTCTGGCGACTCGTTGCTATGAAACTGGGCACGTTTTCTTTGCTCATGTGAGACGTGGTCCCTGGATTCAGAAAGGACTGGCAGTTTCTTATTGATTGAGAACGTGTTCTGCAAGAAAACAACCTTCCGTGTTGCGCTAACTTGTATGTATTTCCAAGACTAGAAATCTTCTCTTAATTTCAGGGAGGATCATGTTGAGACCACTTCCATACTGCAAGTGTTCTTTAATTAAGGTTCTGTTAACAAAATGTGGATTTAAAAGCAAAATTGCTTGCTTTTAACTATGCTAATGTACAGCAGGAACTAAACAATAACGCTATGTTAATACAATCTGCGTTAAGCAAAGTGCTGTGTTGTATTCATTGACAACTTGTATAATGTGAAAACAAAACAAAATTCTACAAATAGGTGACCTTTGCACTAATGACTCACCTTGCGGGCTCACGTAGCCTGCACCATGCAGTGTTATTTCTCAGCACCATGTCTCGATACTTACTGGACACAGTTGAGTGATTTGTGGCTGATCATTTTTGCCACAAAGCTCGTTCTTAAAAACATTTGGCATCTTTCGAGCTACTTTCACACTGTCTTTATTTGTTGTGTTTCAAGTTAGTTTGACCAAGCAATCACGGAGATAAGTAATTATCCTGCAATTTCCACTTTAACTCTCAAACGTTATTCCATTTCGGGTCGCGCAGTACATGTTGGATTATGGTAAACGTTCTTCAGTTAAGGACATGGTGTGATGAACAGCTGGGTTTTAGCGTGATCAAATTTCTCAACATAATCTGGCTATTAAGAAAATTTAGTTTTTTGTTGGCATGGTTTGCCCAAAGAAGATGCCACGCTTATTGATGAACACCATTTGAAATGGTTTGAGTATTTGCAGCAATGAAGTAAGATGCTTTTGAATAATGTCAATTCTTGCAATTATTTGTTTTCGAAATTGGAGAATTTTTACCATTTTTTTAATGTTAAGCAGTCTAGGGTTTAGAATAAGTATATTACTTGCACTTTACTTAGCACTCATTTTATATCACTCATTACAACGATAGGTAGATGCTCCGATAATGGACAAGGTTAATGGACTTGGCAATGCAGTCAGTTGCGACACTTGTGTATTAAATGTCGAAAGTTATTTCCCCTGTTAGAATCCACTTACTATGTGGACACCCAGAAATACTATTATTATAATAGAATTATTTTAAATCTTTCTTTTGACTGGGTATAGCTAGTAATTTTAAAAAAATTGCTTGTTGATGTATTATCAACAGTTCTTCGGAAGGATTCATATTTATATTGTGTCTTGTCGCGTATTAGTGCAATGCATGGTGACAAAGTATTCACAACCTTCTGTATGTATTTGCATCACACAACATTGGCACGATATCTCAAGAAGAAAACTTTTGGGTTATGTTCATATTTTCGTATTAAGTTGGTGTAATTCCAGGCACCAGTCGATTTTGATGACCTTTCCAGTTTTAGATTTAATTTTCATATTTTGAACAGTTTTAAGAAGGACAACTCCAGGTGCCCTCAATTTTGGCAACCTTTCTTTTTTCGAGGTCACAGTGAAAAAATCAAGTTTTGACTTGTCTGAGAAAATGTTGGCTCGATATCTCTGAAAGGGGTTTTAGATTTTGTTCATATTTTAGATTTTGTTCATATTTTAGATTTTGATCATATTTTAGATTTTGTTCATATTTTAGACTTTGTTCATATTTTAGATTTTGTTCATATTTTAGACTTTGTTCATATTTTAGATTTTGTTCATATTTTAGAGAGGGGTATAGGCTGGCGTTCTTAGATGCCACTCGATTTTTGCTACCATGACCTCATAATCACAGCAGGAAATGTTCCACTGGAGAAATGTTGATGCTATACTCTTGCTAGGAGAATTTTGTTGGCACAATATTTAAGAAGGAAACTTCACATTCTGTCCATATTTTGTACCGATCAGTAGGTGGGGCAGTTCAAGTTATCAGTTGAATTTGGTGACCTTGACATTGTTTTCAAGGTCATAGCAAGAAATGTTGAATTTGTGAAAATTCATTTATAAAGCAAAATGTTCCTCCGTTGAAAATTTGGGAATTGTCAATGAGAGCTCATTTTCAGTTTATATTGGAAATTTAAGATTGCTAACTAAAGATATTGGGTATGGCTTATCTTAAAGCAAAAAATTCATTACGTAACTTACTGTACAATTTGACATTAGAGCTTTAAAAATGTGTGTTTCCTGGGATATCAATGACAATTTGGGTCACCTTGTGGCAAGTGCTTGTTTATGTGTTTGTTTGTTTTAAAAAGATTGATGATCAATTTTGTCTGATTGATGACAAAATTTTCTCCCTAGCTCCTTTGAAGTTACGGCCAAAAACATGAAAACTAGTTGTTCAGTTATAGTATTTTGCCCTGCTACGTTGTCCATTTTTGATGAGGAGAATTTCGCCGACTTTTTTCAAGAATTTATGTAATACTGGGAGTTCGTTGTTATCTTCAGGTTGTGGAGCTGAGTGAGGAGGAAACCGGTAGGATGCAGCCTCTTTATCAGAACATACTGGAAAAATGTCTGCAGTACGTGACCACAGTGGCACACACTGTTGAGCAGCACAGTCAAGACGTCAGCGCCAAGTTCTGGAGGGCACTGCTGCATAAGGCTTACGACGTTCTAGACAAGGTATGGTGACAGCTAGTAGTTCATTCAGTGTGTTTATTCTTGGCAAGTGAAATAGGACACTATAATAAAGCATAAAAATGGTTGCAGGTGATAGTACAGTGGGCCTAAGACTAGACACTAAATGTGAGTAGATCAGAGAAAAGGTCGCATGCTCCTAACAGGGTGGTGATGGTAAATGTGATGTCATTCAACAGTTTCGCCCTTCATTTGAGTATCCAGTTTATTGTCAGTGGGATCAATGTCCAGTCTATATATTAAAAAAAATCTGAGTGCGAAATTAGTCTTTACCAGTGCTGTTCTAAGGCCATGATATCTATTGTAACATATTTGTGGCAGTGGGCATACAGGTCTTATTATCAATATGTTACGTCCGTTAGTGTGTACTTAATACTTTACATCTATGTTTTCAATTTGCCATCAGATCAACTCGTTGTTGCCTAGCAGCGTCTTTGTTACCGTGGTGACGGGACTGATGCAGAGCGAGTTGGCCAATGTGCGCAGGAAGGCCATGGAACTGTTGAACAACAAGCTTCACCAGCACAGGGAGCCGTATAGCCAAGAAGAGGTGGGTAATGTCAGCACCGGGTGTGGACAGTGTAATCACTATCAGGTGGGCGGGGCCACCATCGAGTGGGTGTGGCCACCGTTGAGTGGGTGTGGCCATCATCGGGTGGGTATGGCTACCATTGGGTGGTTGTACATATGGTATTCATGGTCTGATTGAATTATCCAAGAACAAGAAGATAGAAGATATCAGTTTTGATTCATGTTGATAACGGCTATGGGTCTAAGGTTCCAGTGTAGTGGAATTGGCAGTTGTCATTCTCCATCAGAAATTAATGATCACCTGGTCATCAGCTAATTGGTGATTGTGGGTGTTGACGTTAAGCAACTGATTGGTGGCTGGGTTTGTGTTTTGGCGGAAAAATTGTGTTAACAAATAACTTAATGCAATCTAAATACAATTGATGCTTGTCGTGCTGCTTCAAGTGTGGAATGTCAACAACATGTTTATCCATTGCACTTAACTTCTTTTGTCTTCATGCATTCCAGACTGTTCTGTTATTGGGATTGGTGGATTCCCTGGTAACCGTTGCCCGTGCCGACGGTAGTCATGGCGACGCTGAGGAGCTGGCTGTCAATCGTCAGACCGCCCTTTACAGCCTGAAGTTATTGTGTAAAGCTGTCAGTGGTGGACACGCGGACACTTTCAAGAAGGTGAAGACAATGGTTTATTTGGGGTGGAGTTTTATCCTTGGATTATTGTGTTTGTCCAGGTTCATGTTCAGGGCTTATCAAGGACACTATATGAAAGATGCTATGTCTCATTAAATTGTGAATATTCAAGTGAAGTACTATTTACAAACAACCCCCCTTCTTCTGGTGTGCCAGAAACCATAGGAGAACCAGTTACCATTACAATCTCGTGTTGCGAGACTATTTTCAGGTAAATGAGTGTGGTATTGTGTCTGATCGTTACCCTAAGGCACAGTTTTGATGACTTGTTCATTTCACTGTCTAATAACGATTGCATAATATTTGGAATTACTAGGGGTTTTCTCTATATTCACACTTATTTTCAAGTGTATCAGTTGTGGTGTTTTCTTTAAAGCTACACTGCATGTACAAATTGTTTCTTTTCCTGATTATACTTGTACACACACTTCTCCAGGAAGTCACAAGGTGGCGCTTGCTACAACTTAAAATATACACTGTTTTAATGAGACATTTTAGATTTTAGAGTGTTTTTTAGGCCTCTTTGATATGCTCTTTGTGAATTTTCTGAGCGCTTTGCTGTTTGGCAGGTTATCCCGGTCTCGGTGGACACCTTTCTCGCTGGGCCGCCACCAGTCTCCGCTAGTGCCCTCTTGTGTCTGGCTGAACTGTGCCTGTGTCTGAAGGCACATGCCATACCTTACCTAAGTCGCTTCATGCCACCTTTACTAACCTTGATGAGTGATGGAGATGTGTTGGTGGGGTAAGTGTGCAGAGACGCTAGTGCCCTCTTGTGTCTGGTGGACACTCCATACTTGTTGAGTACAGCCTGCCTAGCAGGTGTTTGATAATGTGAAGCAAATTTTTTGTTAATCATTGGCATTTTTCTTGTGAATTGTTTTATTGTTTAGGTAGTTTGTTTATTAATTTGGTTATGTAAGACATTGTCATGTCTATGCATTTTGCCAGATACTAAAAAAGAACTATAAATTATAACTCGGTAGAAGTAGATATTTTGTGAAATTTGAAAGCCTGTAGAATTTGATGTTTGACATTCTGTCATGAATTGATTCACATGACGTCTCTTTTTAGTAGAATTTAGCAAAAAAGAAAGGTACAGTGACAGCAAAAGGCCAATATCAATAATATGAGGAAATTTCATGATATATAGGTCATCAACTACAGATGAAATCTCAAAAACTATTACAGACTTCTAAATTATTGTTTCTTTTTTGTTTTATGCAGCTTACAAGTTTTCCTGAAAATCGTAAAATTCATATACTTCACAGCTCCTCATGCAAAAGAGGCATCTTAAAAACAATGTTTAACAGCGCTTTGGAGAATAGTGCATAAAGCATATTTTTCGGAGATGTGATGCTCTGAAGCCAAATTTGAACATTTTTTGTAGGGTCACCTATAACCTTAAAAAATTTCTTCTTAACGGAATGTGACATTTGTTCCCTTATCAGTTTCGCGTTCAGTCTTAATGTAAAACACCACTCTTCATCAAAATTTGTACTGACCATGTTTTACTCCTGGACAGTGAACGTGTCGCTTACGCTCTATTTAACCTTTCAGGAATGAGCTGCTGTGGGTGAGTGGGGTCACGACCCTTCAGAAAGTGTTGGAGAGTCTGCCTCACTTCCTGAGCCCTTACACGAAGGACATCGTTCATGTGGTGAGACACGGTTTAGTTCTACATGTCTCTTATACTGTGCTGGACAAATATTCATGGTGATTAATTTGCCATGAGGTACTTTTTACCTGAAATTGGTGAAATGCGATCGCTTTGTTCGCCTTACACTTTTTAATACTAGGTTTTAGTGTACAGAGCTTTCAAAATTTTCAGGGTCTGTGAAAATTATTGCATGACTCGTAATGTATATTGGAAAAAATGAGGCTAATCAGGTGGAGACTTGGACTGAGTTCTGTAGACTGCATGACCTTTGCTTGCACATCTTCACTTGTGGAATAGAAACATTAATTCCACAATTCAACTCTCCAAGCTTGCTGTCCAATCATACCAATGGCTGCCATTTTTACTAGGATAGTCTAGAAAACACCTAGGCGTGCTTAGGAAATACTCGTTTTCCACTCGCCTGATTTTGTGGGATCTTGCTTTTTTGGCAAGGAATGAGGTCTAGGGTACTCTCTAGTTTTGTTCACGTTCAAGTTCAGTCATGTCAGCGGGCGTTCATCACTTCCTCTTGGGACTTTTGCAGAGTGCCTATTTGTCTAGTCTTGTGGAGAATGCTAACCCCAGCTCTAAGACATCTCTGACCCTGAGACTGAAGACTGTAAGGTGAGGAAAGTCTTACTATAGTGATGTGAACTATGACCCTGAATTTGGTTGGTTGAGCAGTTCAATGAGAATGATTCTCCAGCCATGATTGTAGAGTTATGCTCTAACTTTTTCCTGAGAACTGTGAAGAGATAAGAAAAATGCTTTTTCAGGTTACTTAAAATAGTTAAATTTGATTCGGGGCATTAATGTCAAGTTCAGTAATTCTTGGCAGTGGCAGTTGATTTTATCCTATGTTTCAAAACCATAGAATACAATTGAACTATTTGGGACATACCGTAGTTTCCCTGGCATCCTTCAGCTGTTGTTTACTTCAACTTCATGAGTTAACTCTTTAACTTATGTTAAGCTCATTTGGGAGGTTCCATAGTAACCATGACAACATGAAAAGTCAGTGGGTGATCTCTGTCTTTGTGCACTGTAGGTCACACTTGTCGGAATTCATTCCTGCTCGGGTCCTCCTACCTGCCATTGTGGACTGCTATCATCAGATAGAGGACAAGAAAATCGTAAGCAATTGTACAGTTATGTTATACACTGAAAATTGTCACTCACCGAGCGACATTTACTCTGCTACAAACTTGCCAAAGGATTCCAGGAAGTTTGAATTCAACAGTTGATAAAGAAACCGTAAAACGCACTGTTTTGATGATCATTCACAGACTGCAGTAATAATTCTTGAGTTATTTCCTATCGAATTAATTTCCAAAATGGCTGTTATTTAGCCATCTCCTGAAGCACATAGTGTTCACTGCTGCATCTTGTCAATCCCTTCATTCGGGGATTTTTCTTGATGGTGTTGTTGGCATTAGAACATTTAATTGGATGTTTGTCAGCTCATCAATGTGCAGTGACATCACAGATAACTTGGTGAAGCAACATCATGGAAACAACACTTGTCACTTACACTTTAGAATTATAAGCATGAGTCCACTGCAACATGCTTTTTGGTGTGAGTACGGCAAAGCCACCGTCAATAAGAAGTTAAAAGTGAGACTGGAATGTCGTTTGGTGGAAAAGATTCATAGTGTAGGCATGCACTGTCTGATCACGCTGTCTGATCACGCTAGTCAAATATAACCAACTAAAATGGAAATTTTGAATTAGTTACACGTCTGCAAGTTACCTGTGACATTATTGGATGTTTACAAGCCAACATCCATCCCACAATGCATTTGAAAAACGACATAGGATCCAGATGAAATTACTCGACTTGAAGGATCTCTGGCTCGTCTGCACGATTTTTTGTCCCAACCTTTCATGTGATTTGTATGACTTTGTAGGATTTATTGGTTCAGATAGATGATTCAGTGGTTCTGAAATATGATTTGAAAAGGCCGACCGTATGTCACCCTTGACATAGTTATTTTGCTGATAGGAATTTAAATCTACTGAGCATGGCCATTAATCGTGTCTACAACTAGAACATGATTGAGCGTTCTGTGTTCCATTGGTCATTTGACTGTGTTCACGTGACCTTGTTTTATGTTGCAGGACTGCATCCCGTCACTGTTGTCTATTCTGTCTGACCACATCAGTCACATGACCAAGACTGACCTTGGCGGCCATCACTCAGACTTGGTCAACTTCTTCCTGACAGTTTTCGACTTCCGTCAAAGTCACTCGCAGGTTTGTGGTGCTTAAGGTTATGTTTGGCCTTATCACCAATTGCATTAACAATTTGAAAATATATAGAAAAGTATAAATCAGTAAAAGTATATATTTTCTGAAAGTAGAGAGGCCGCAAAATTTCAGTTTTGACATAAACTGTTATTAATTGGGTCGCGTGACATTTCTTTTTAGTAAAACTATTACGTTCATTTGATAGCAAAACAATGGTATCCATCATGTTATCAAACGTTATTTTCAAAGACGCTGTTACAGCCTTCTAAAACATTATTTCGTTTTGTCAACTTTAAAATTTTTCCTGAAAATTGTAAAAGTACTATTTTTGATAGCACCTCATGCAAAAGTGGATCATTGTTAAAACAATTTCTAATAGCACTTTTGAGAATATTGTATCCGAAAGTTTAAAATAAATGCAGTCATTCGTTTCTAAGATCTGATGATCCAAGAATTGCCAGATTCGGCCATTTTTATAGGGTCTACATAACTTTAAGCTGGGTTTGCTGGGATGGTGGAAATTTGATAAATATGCTTTTTATTTCAAAGCTTAGCTGTTTAGAGTACTTGTTCTTTCTATGAATATCGAGCGCGCTTTGCATGTCCGAAATCTGCAACATGCCATTAGTACAGAAAGCCTCGCCACTAGCACTGAACTGTGGTAAAAAACTGGGTAAATTATGGCAAGTGTCAGAAACAGGCTAAAAACAGAGCAACACTTGTTGTATCATGTACATGTATTGACGTCTTGACATAAAAGTCGGACTAGTCCTATGTTCATTTTACGTGCTCACGCTATATAACGATAACTAATGTTTGTATGTGGAGTATATCTTTGGGTCTCTCTGAGGTCAGTGCACATTGAGAGTGTTGTTTGCCAATTAAAAGATGGATGACCTTAAGTAATATTTCTTCACTCTGTCTGCTGTGATTATCGAATGTGCATTATGATGAACCATAGGTCAATCGGGCAAAGGTGTCAGAGGTTGAAGGTCACATCCTCAACTGCATCTTGACACTGGTGCTGAGACTGTCAGAGGCGTCTTTCCGTCCGATGTTTCTTAAGCTGTACGACTGGGCGGGCCGGGACGGTGTCGGAGGCTCATGCCAGCGCCTGCTGCCTTTCTACCGACTGATGGCTCTCATCTCTGAACAGCTGAAGGAGTTGTTCACATTGTTTGCTGGTCAGCTGGTCAAACAAGCAGCCAACCTGTTGGACGCTTTGAACAGTAGCAAAAGAGGTGAGTTCTCTGTCTTACTGGTACCTTGCTGTGCACCATTTTCAGTTTTCAAAAGTGGAAAGGAAACAGTGCTACCTTCGGAGAGAATGAACAACCACATTAACATGTCTGCTGTCTGCTACAAAACGGTCGTCCAGTTTTATCAATTATGTCTTCCCAATTTTTGGTAATTAAAGACCCACAAGTATTAGAATTGTGGCACTTGCTACTGAAATGTCTCGAACTCTCTAATTACTTGAAAGCAGTCAGAATTTCCTCCATTGTCGCAAGAACCAGCATCTCTTACTCTAGTTATTTGTCAAATGCTCTGAATTCTCAGATTACGTTTGCATGGTTTGCTCAGTATTATAGTAGTGGTGGTAATCTGAATATTCTTCAGAATCAATTTATTGCTGACCTTTCCAATCCGAGGATAGATTCTGAATCGGTTTTAAGTGACATTGTCACTTAGCAATTCTCAACGTATTTTGCACAAAATAAATTAAAGATATTTTCCTGATAGTGGAGGTGTGCCAAATAAACTGAATGTACAGACTTCCTAGTTGACAGGTGTGCGAAAGTAATTGAGTAACCAAACATAGCCACTAGCTGTTGGTTTACACATTGGATGATATACAGCCTATGAGTTGCTAACAGGTATCATGCTCTTTTTATTGCAGTAAGGGACAATGATGAAAGTGGCGATGATGAGAGTATGGAAAGTGATAGCGATGGTAACGACTCATCATCTGAGGAGACTTGTAGCCTCTTGCAGTATATACTGACCACCCTGTATAACTGCTTCCTACATGACAATGACGGGTTCATGAACAAGGAGAGGTTTGACACACTCATGCAGCCGCTGGTTGATCAGGTATAGAGGACTAGGTCAAGAACATTTGACTGGGCTAGAGTACTGTCCCACTATATGAACTGATTGAAACGCAGGCCTTTTAACGTGTTGGTTTCTTGTTATCATCACGATGAGTTTGGATGTTGCTGGCAAGTACTTAAAATAATAAAGCCTATAGTTTAAACTTGCTGAGCACATTAAGTTCGCAACCTACACCGTCGTTTATGTTGTATATCATTGTATTTTTATGGTCTGGTTTTATTGTAGGTATTGGCACTGTCTGTAGTTTTTAGAATGTAGGAATTTCAGCGAACTTTTTCTAGTTTTGTCATAGAACTGTATCAAGCCCTTATGTTGATTTGAAAACTATTATTCTGAATATTCTGGAAACTTTCTTTTGTTTTTCCGACATTTGAGTCTCAGAATGACTAGATAGAAAATTTTCGCATCAAGTACAATGTTTGTCTGATATTTGCTTCTTAGATTGAGAATCGGCATGGTGGTGACGTAGCATACCAAGATAGAATGACGCAGCATGTTGTGCCCTGCCTTGCCCAATTTGCTGTCGCTGTTGGCGATGGCTCCTTGTGGCGACCTTTAAACTACCAGGTGTGCCTCAAGACGCGACACGCGTCGGCCAAGGTAAGCCGCACTTTTGACGAACTGTACTTTGTCTAGTTTCTTGTCAGTTGTCGTTTTTGTTCTCGCCAGCTTGGTATACAGAATTAGTCTCATCAGTTGGAAGATATTGCCAAGAAAAGAACATTTTGTAATTTTTTGTGCTTTTGTATTTTTACGATCGGGTTCTTTTACTTATTTAGAATATAAGAATATAAAGTGAGTTGCCTGAATTAGAATATAATTAAGTCATTTTGTAAATTTTAGCCCAATCTGTTGTGTATAATTTTAATTTTATTGTGTATTTTTATTAGATATTAATCTGAATGTTGGGAACTAACCTTAATGATCATTGTGAAAAAATATTCAAGTTTCCAGAGCTTATGATAAATTGTTTTTGCACTGTGCAGTCACTTCAGATGTCATATGATCACTCAAGTAGCAGTTTCAGCAATTGCAAAAAACTACCGAAACGTGTGCATGACTTACCTTGAATACATGTTGGTGCCATGTGTTCACAGGTGAGATTTGTCTCCCTAAATGTAATCGAAGCCTTCAGCTCCAAGCTCGGTGAGGACTTCATGACTTTGCTCCCTGAGACGATCCCGTTCCTGGCAGAACTCATGGAAGGTATGTGGACCTGTTGGGTAGATTTTTGTGGACTCAAGGAACTAGTGTGGTCATGTGCATGGCTTGTAATACATGGTGATACTCGCGAAGTCTTGCCTGTTCGTGCGTCTTTGCAAGATTCTTGAAGGAATATTGTGGGAAGTTTTGTCTTAATTATTTTTGGCATGTTGAGCTGGTCTTTTATAGAGAATTTACGTAATTGACATTTAGTTACATTCGTCTCAAGGTGGCTTCATCTCTTTGCCGAACCCGCAAAGGATATTCTTGCTGTTAAAATACATTCCAAAATTACCAGGCAAAGTTACATTTGTGCAAGCATCCTGGCAAGGAATCCCACATCACAAATTAGCCCATACATTTTTGCGTATACCATATCTCATTTTTCGTAAAACAGAATCAACTAGCGCTGTGCCACTAGGTGGTTCTGGGGTTTTGTCATCTGGATTTCTGGTCCACTTCATGAAGAAACCTGAGCTTGGTGAATTTGGCAGATTTAGTTTTCAACAGGGTGCATGGTGACTTACCAACATTGTCTCAACTAACACTCTGTGCCGTTGTAATTTCCCATTACTGCGTGAAGATAATGAACGCACCTTCTGTTTGCCTTCTGCGGGTACTGAAACTCTGTGTGGCCACTGTTTAGTTTTCCTTTTGACTTTTTTCAGACGAGTCTGTTGAAGTGGAGCAGAGGTGTCAACAAGTGATCGGTGAACTTGAAAAGGTGCTGGGAGAGCCACTTCAGAAATATTTTTAGTTCTTATGGAGCCTGTCGTTGTTGTTTCTCCACTGAAGGCCACAATATGTGGGTCGACAATGTGTTGTCAGGGTCGACAATATGTGCAGTGATCATCAGCACATGTCGTAGCCCCCTTCCCAACTGTTGAAATGTTGTCTGCTTATCAGGGCCCGGTTTCCAATCTTTTTACTCGAAATGGAACTCGAAATTAGGTTTGGCATTTTCTACTCTACTTTTGGGCGAACTCAAGATAAGTGTCTATTATTCTATGCTCGAGTACACAATAACTTGCGTAGATAATTTATTGCCCTTAGTTCACAGTTTGTAAACCCAATATTAAAGCAATAAGTTTGGGTTTGAACTCCAAATTTCGAGTTTTGCTCGAGTTTGTAGCACGAATATAAGGGTCTTCAAGGGCAAACTTGAACTAGGGATAACCAATTATCTTAAGTTCGCACAAAAGGAGCAGAGAAATTGCCAAAAATAGTTTCGAGTTCGTTTCGAGTACAAAGATTAGAGACCAGGGCCCGGTCTCCAATCTTTTTACTCGAAATGGAACTCGAAATTAGGTTTGGCATTTTCTACTCTACTTTTGGGCGAACTTAAGATAAGTGTCTATTATTCTATGCTCGAGTACACAATAACTTACGTAGATAATTTATTGCCCTTAGTTCACAGTTTGTAAACCCAATATTAAAGCAATAAGTTCGAGTTTGAACTCGAAATTTCGAGTTTTTACTCGAGTTTTTAGCACGAATATAAGGGTCTTCAAGGGCAAACTTGAACTAGAAACTCTTATGCATAAACTTTAATGTATTCGAGCACAGTCTGATAGCCAATTATCTTAAGTTCGCACAAAAGGAGCAGAGAAATTGCCAAAAATAGTTTCGAGTTCGTTTCGAGTACAAAGATTAGAGACCGGGCCCAGGCCCAGGTCTTTTGGCACATAGGCGGATTCAATGTCTGAGGGAGGCCCAAGAAATTTTAACGAAGCCCAAAACGAAGTTGCTGTAGAGGAACATGCTTTTACTGGAGACTGGCATCGTAAGAGATAACAGCTGCAGCCCCACCTAGTGGTTGGGGTATTCATTGTAAACATTCACCTTTCTGCCTCTAGATGGCACTTAGGAAACCGAAAAGTGTACTTTTTGTCCACAAGCTGTCTTTGTGGTCTATAATACGTTTTTTGTGTTCGCTGTCCAGGATCCATACTCTAATGGTGCATAAGCTGTGTTTTGTGAGTGCTGGTCGTGAACTGAGTTTGGTCAATGAGCAGCGTGTTCTTGAACGCGAAGTGCATGAGCAGTGTTATTCGGATACATTGTATATGCGGGGTTCTGACATCCGCCTCCATAATGGTTAAACTCTTAAAGGCTCTTCAAGTTTCTATGAAGTAGATCACATAACCACAGATGCTCATGAAAGCAAATTTTGAAAAGTGGCGTTAACTCATCTCTGCAATTATTCATGATCTTTCCTGGCTCCAACTTATCTTCCATGCATTCATTTCGCCATTAACATAATAATTCTCAGTTGAAATCTCTTATTTGTGGGTTATAAGTGTACATGACAATAAAAAAGTTATAACAAATATTCTTGTTTCTTTAGTTTTGTTTCGTTTTGTTATAGCATGTCTCTTGCATCTGCAGAATAACAAAACAAAATTGACCTACTATAATACTGACGTCAGTCTGAGCTGGTCACTATGAGAACAATACTAATTGTGGGTGAATGTTTTCTGATAAAAAATACTGTTCTTAATGAACCTGGCAATGTCGTCCAATGCCAAGTAGTTGCTGTGCTGCTTTTGGGCAGCTCTGGTGGAAAACTAGATCTTATCATGCAGTCTTGCGGTTTGCTAGCCATGGTGGGTTTGGACGGATTGTTTGGGCACCATGCCCCCCCCCCCCCCCATTCCGCATCTGGGAGCTGACTATTTGGATTAGTGAACCAATGCGGGAACACTAGGGTTATTTTCCTATTCATTAATTTGATTGGGTGTTGGTGGTTTGATCATAGGTTCGGTGCAGCGTCTGCTAAAGCGAGTATTAGTTGCAATAATTAGCTTTGCTTGATGTCCACCTTTCAACGTCCACTCTTGACTGACCTTTTCCGTCAGTCCATGGCTGCTTCTAGGTGGCAACATTCAGGCTGAGCAGGAGTCCAGGAATATATGAAACCCATAGTCTCTTGAAAGAGCTGGGGGTGCTGGAACCGTCATTGGCGGCGCAGCATGGGGGCTATAGCTTCCCAGTTTTTTAATGCTGTGACGCCTATGGTCTATAGGCGGTGCACCACAAGGGGGCCGGGGAGCTTCAGTGCTGAGCCGCCCATTCCGAACTCCGTGGTGGAAGCCCCCTCAGAACACAGACAGTCGGCGTTTTTACTATTCAGTGACAGCAAACCACTTGTGTTGTGGACACCGGTTGTGAGGAATCGCTCTGCGTACACCAGAGCAGCGAAAGCAGTTGCGACAAAAGGTATTGAAATAGCTTCAAAGGCAGTGTAACTGGGATCTTGGAACCTTGCCGTTTCAAAATATTCAAAGCAGGATATTCAATAATTTTCCCAAACTAGACCGTAATAATTTGAATCTTAACATTAGGACCAGCACAGACGGGTAGGTGCGAGCTGAACTGCCTGCCTCAGGTGAATCGCATCTGAGCTACATGTAACCAGCGTTTAGCCAAGTTCATCCAATTTCAAATTTTCGCACTTCCAGTTGGCATGAGCGAGGTGTGTCAGCTCAGATTTCAGTCACGAGGCTGACTGCCCAGCTATCGGTGTGCGCTGGTCCTTAGGCCTCGTTGTCACTCCGAACAAATTTATTAGAACCTGGTTACCCAAGTTACGATCGCCGCCTCGGATTTGGCCTCAACTTATGCTGGGAGCGGTGGGCCGATACAAAATTCAGTTGGCGACATCCGGAGACTGATGGGGATGGATGTGGCGATCGCAAGGAAGGGAAGAAAATCGCAAGGGGAAGTGGACACAATTCGTCTGGACACTCAGTCTGGAAATCGCTGGACTATGCTGACGCCGGCGAAATGAAAATGAGATACTGGACCAGACTTGCTATGGGGAATAACTGATCCGTTTGGGTAGGAGGCTAAGTGAGATGACGTACCAGAGAACTAAACTTGTAAAAGCAGAAAAAAATACGGAATTCACGATTTCTGAAATACACGCGATGAAAAAACTGCAGTCCACATAAAGTCTCTAAACTCCCTCCCACTTGTGATAAATGCGCTCACAGTCATTCGCTTTACTGACGAGATGGATATCACACAAACGCAGATGGCTATTAAGGAGATCTATCTACATGAGGTTTTAGTGAGATACATTACGTGAGTGAATTTCGTGTGGATAGCACGAAATGCGATCAGTAACTTGTGTACAAATAAACCCTGAATCCTGATAAACGTATCGGGTGTCGTATTTTAGTACCCAGTAAGCTGTTCTAGAATAACTCGTGGATTATTTTTTAGTATACAACTAAATTACATTACAAGAAATGCAAAGACTCAATTAGACACTAAATGCTTAAAACATGCATGTCGCATTATTTCATTCGAGTAGCACGCTAACCGGGCATACTGATATTCGCGAAAATGTCCCAGTACTGACGGTAATCACCTGGTAAAGGAGCACGTTTAAAGACCGACTACGGTTAGGGTTGGGTTCACAATTAACTGATTTCTAAGTTTCGCTGGCGATCAAAATCTACCCGCATTGTTTTGGTACTTCAAGTTTAAAAATTAAATAAAAAGATAGCAACCCGTTCCCACCTGGCCAGAAAACCTACGTAGCTTGCGGTATGAAAAATAAACTAACGAAAACCGGTATGAAACGTTTTTAAAACCAGCGTTCTTTTGAGAAGTGGCCCTTTGCCATGATAACAAAAATCAGCGTTTTTAGCCATTTTGAAATATTTAAAGTTAAAAGTACTCGCGACACTGACTCTGCAAATGTCAGAGAAAACCTAGTATTTGAGTGCACTAAGTACCACCATTGTTGAATTGGGAAAGTGCTGGCAATTACCATGCACTTCATTAGCTTAGGGCGTGCCGAAATGGGCATGTGCCGAAATGGGCGTGTGCCGAAATGGGCATGTGCCGAAATAGGCATGTGCCGAGATAGGCATGTGCCGAAATAGGCATGTGCCGAAATAGGCATGATAAAAGTTGCCTGGCGGGGTAAAGGAGAGGTAGCCAGTGCTAAGCAAAAAATTCTGCGCATGCGTTGTTTACGATCATGTTCTTAAAGTAACGTTTCTGTTCCATTTTAGTAAAAACAATTAGTAACAAATTTTAACGTAAGTTAGATCATTTGAAACTTTGTCTTAGACAAAATAATAATAATTCTAAACATCTCCAAATATCTTGAAATGTAAATCTGTATCCATCCAGGACGTTCCATAATCAAAGAAATTTTAAAAATTAATCTTGTTCAGATGGACTATGGGAGCGCCCCGCTCCCGAGGAATGGTTGAATGATTGAAATATCGGGGTAGGTGAAGCTCTCGCCAGATACGATCTACAGTGTATAGCAGCGATGCAAGCAGCTAGTGTACAATGGGCAAACCCGCCCCTTCCCTGTCTGTTGAGTGACAGGGAAACTCAACTGTTTACAACCAATACGGTAACGGTTGTTCCCACAACGGAGGAACGCAGGGCCGAGAATGTGTTTCGTCGGCGATGCACAGACACTTACATGCAAATGGCCTCGAGTTCGATAATGACACAGTGTTTGAAATTTGAATGGGGACAAGAACTGCCGAGGCGTCATGGAGGCCATCTTCGTCACAGCTTGGTACCCTCCACTCAACGGACACGGAGGTGGCAGGTTTGCTTTGTCTACCGCTTGGAACGACGGTGAGATCCAATGGCGGATTTAAGGGGGGGCATGACCCCCTAAAATTTTCCCAGATTCCATTTGGCAATTTAGGCGCTCGAATGTCTGGCTAAAACTCTGCCCTGCCCCCCCCAATTGGCAAGATCCTGAATCCGCCCCTGAGATCCGCCTGTCCTGCCATTCAAATCACTTGACCCGAAATGAACGACATATGTTTAGAGTGCATGATGAAAGCATCTTTTATCTTGGTTACAGCCTAAGGCTACATCTCGGCCTTGCATGTATAGGCCTAACATTCGTAACCGTAGGCTACTTCTTGGCCTTGCATAACTTTGAAATGACAAAGGTATCTGTTTAAAATTACAACTGGTGGGGATGTAAGTATACATCATGTTGATACTTAAAATGAACTGCCTTAAGCGACACGTGCTCTTCTTTGATACCTTGCGCAGATGTCCCACAGTCAAAATGGGATGTGCCTTGCCTACGTGGGAAACACGGTTTCCTAAACCTATGCAATATTGACGTGTTTCTTTGGTAGATATATATCTACAGTTACCTACTGCACCAATGTAGCTGTATTTTTTAGAGTTGTATTAATTAAAGGCACATTAACAAAAAAGACACACAGTCACGATGAAAACCTAATCTTGCTGGCTATTTAGAAAAAATGGTTTCAAAAATACACCACTGACCGCTTTTCTAAAAAATCTAAATTTAAATTTCTGTGAGCACTATACCTTTCACTCAAATAGTATTGTCCGATGGGCGTTATAAAAGCGCTCACGAGCAACCTTCGACTGATACATACTTCTTATAATAAATAAACTGTTTACCCAATAGTAAAATGATGTTCTTAAAAATTTCTTGATTATCAGAAAAACCTAGGATAACATTGTTGTAGGAGTGTATGCAGACACACGAATTAACTTTATTCAAAATTTCGGTATTAATCCTTGTCCAAGTTCACTGTTTCAGTCCCAAAATAAGTGTTTCATTGTCTCTTTAGTATGCACTTAAAGGAGCAGCAGTCGTCATTTGTAGCTTGAATAGGATTTAAAATATTATTCGTAATCAAAATTCTAGGTTAATTAGCTGTATTACGACACTTTTTAATTAAAGTACCTATACGTCTCAGACGGCGCTGAGAATAAAGAAGCGGAGGACTATATATCAAGTAAAATAATAAAAAATATCTCATTGAAACCTCCTTTCTCGATAGTTCATCTGTCTCCTTACAAGGGAGCAAATGAGAACCTGGATAAAAAGCAAAAGGTATCAAGTGTGCCAATACTGTATCATTTTTCGTTCTGCCCAGTTTTCTGCTATTGAAATGAAACATGTAATAGCCATTTCAAAACTCGAAAAGGAGCGTATAGTCGTCGACAAGTACTTTCAATGCCGCTGAAATCAGAAAGCATTACCCAAAACTAATTCATTTCTGAAATTTTAGCATCTTGCTGACTTTATTAGCTATCTCGTTGTTGTCGTTGTTGATTGCCATTCCAGGAACATTTCAAAGTTTTAGAGGGGAAGGCGGAACAAATTTTAAATCTTTGTTCAAAGTCAAAAAATATTTTTTACTAAAAACACCATATCTCGTGACAAAATGAAAATATGTAGATAAGAATAATACATTTTGTTAGGAAATTTATGCATCTTTCATAAAATACATAATTTGTAGGGGTTGCAGGTAACAAATTTAAGATAAGTGCATATAAGTAGAACCTGGTAAACAAAGTTCGCAGTTACCTCAACTGAGAAATTTAGCCAATGAGGGAGTGGACTTGAGGTCGGTATTCTTAGTTCGAAGTGTGGAAACTCAACGATTTAAGAAGCAATTTGAATATATTGAACGGGAGATGCCAAGATAACAGTGCTTATCCGCATAACCTTAGAACTTTACTGGATACCCCAACTATTTTGATTTATTCGAAAATTAGGAAAACGTGCCAAACAGTTTGCGAAAGCTGTATTATAGTAATGTGTACGTCACACTGAATTTCGTATCGAATGAGCATGGTCAAAACCGTCTGCGTTTTCGAGGTCTGCGTCTTGTGAGGTTTGTAGTTTCTCGCTCTGGGGGCTACAGAATCTGCGTGTTCACGACACCGTCAAAATTAGACAGTTATGCAATATGTTTCATAAACATTGTAGGCTAGGTTGTTGCTGCTTAGTTAGAAGACTGGTCTTTGGTCGGCTCGAAACTAGCCCTAAGCTAACAAACGATTCGTACCAGGACGTATCGTATTATATAATTATGCTCTGTGTGTCTGTGAATTGTGCATGTATTCAAAACATTTGAGTGTCTATGATCTTAAAGATAATTTTCTGCTCCATTTTACTAGAGTTAAAAACTTCATCAACAAATTGCAACGCAATTTAGTTCAGTCGATACTTAAGCCTAAATAATGCTCACTCATAACAACTTCACTGAAATATCTTAATCGGTAAATAAAACAACAAGAATGGATCAACTGAAATTTGAAATTTTCGGAGGTAACAACTTCCTTTATCAACAAAAACAGAAATAAAGTAAAATCAAACACGAAATGACAATTGACATATAAGATATGGTGTAATGAAAATGATACATTTTTGCGTAAAAAATTCAATGACATATTTTAAGTTTTTATGTTCAATCCATGAGGCTCTATTGTATTCAGTTTGTCTATCCAATATTGTTCTCTTTTAAGTCTGTGAGGGGTATTGGGGTGTTGGAGTTTTTCTATTATTTGTACAGAAAGATCTTGAATATTATGGTTTTTGGAATTGAAATGATTACCTACAGTATCAGAAATGTTTTTATGTATTATGTTAAATCTATGATTACGAAACCGAGTTTGTAGATTATGTTGAGTTTGTCCTACGTATTGGATAGAACATTTTTTACAAGTTATAAGGTAAATAATATTGTTGGTGGTGCAATCAGAATAATGTTTTATTTCAAAGTTTTCATTGGTTTGGGAA
>NMRA01000074.1:226768-281929 GCA_002633005.1 Phoronis australis | reverse complement strand
TGGATAGACAAACTGAATACAATAGAACCTCATGGATTGAACATAAAAACTTAAAATATGTCATTGAATTTTTTACGCAAAAATGTATCATTTTCATTACACCATATCTTATATGTCAATTGTCATTTCGTGTTTGATTTTACTTTATTTCTGTTTTTGTTGATAAAGGAAGTTGTTACCTCCGAAAATTTCAAATTTCAGTTGATCCATTCTTGTTGTTTTATTTACCGATTTATATTCTTCATTTCACGAAACAATAGTATCCTTGGGAGGATCTGGATCACCTTATTTAGTTTCAGATATATTTTCTACGTGAAATATCTTGAAATGTAAATCTTTATCCATCCACGAAATTTCATAATCAAAAAAATTAAACCTGTTCAGCTGGACTATGGTATCTTAAGCACCTGGGAGCTTCCCGCTCTCTTCTTGAGGAATGGTTGAATGATCGACGGAAATGGCGGGGCAGGTGGAGCTCTCGCTAGATACGGTATGTAGCGCTATTCAAAGCTGTGGACAGGGCAAACCTGCCACCTCCGTTTCTGTTGAGTGACGGGAAACTCAACAACCACTACGGAAACGGTTGTACCAACAACGGAGGAACGCGGGACCGGGAACGTGTTTCGTGGTCGATACACAAACACTTGCATGCGAATGGCCACGATTTCGATAATAGCAATGTTTAAATTTTGAGTTGGGACAAGAACTGATTAGAAAGAGGCGTCACGGAGGCTATCTTCATTATGTACGGCTTGTAATCTGTCACTCAACAGACACGGAGGTGGCTTGTTTGCTCTGGTCACAGCTTGGAACGGTACAATAGAACGTATTTCGCGGGAGCACAGCGGGACTCGAAGCTCCACCTGTTCCGCCATTCCAATCATTCAACCACCCCTCAAGTAGAGAACAGGACACTCCTGAACGCTTAAAGACTCTAGTAAATGCCATAGTCTCGGCTGAACAGGTTTAATTTATTTGATTAAAACTTTTCAAACTTCAAACTGAATTTAATACGAATTTTCAGCTTAAATCTTAGTTTTAGTGATGCACCACCACCCAAAAAGGCTGCCACACTGAGTGACAGCTGACTCATGCATTTTGGCCCTCACTCATAGATTTGAAAATTACAACGAAATATAAGTCTCTTCTTTCAATATAATAAAGCACACACTCTTTGCAAGCATTCCCCAGGTTTTAACCAATTTCATAATTTGCAACTACGATCCAATCTACTATATTTTCCTAAAATTTTGTGTTCTTAAAATCTCCTGAGCTGCGCCAGTCCACTTCCTGGTTCAATATGCATTAAAGGACATTCCAACTGGTGGAAATGTAGGTATTCATCGAGATGGTATTTAAAATAAACTGCCAATTTCAGTTAAAGTAACTGTGAACCTTGTTTACCAGGTTGTACTTATGTGCAAATATCTTAAATTCTTTTATATGGAACCCCAGATCTAGGCTGTCAGAAGACAGAAATACTCTATTTTGAAAATCCTGCATGATGATTTTCTTCCATTATTTGAAATTCTAAAAGTGGTACAAAATCGCGGACTTCGTCAGAGTGGACGCATACTCCGTTTACACTATCTCCAGTTTGACTTAGTCGATCTATTCTTACTAGTATCTCCGTTTTGAGCGATTTATCCCGTCCAGCGCAACCTGCTTCGTTTTCTCGTTCATTACACTAAGACACCGCCGGTGTACTTGTAGTATAGGAAATAAGGAAGGATAACTTCGAGCTTTTTGAATTCATAAATGCTTGTTTTTTCTTCCTTCGTCATTACAAATACCTATACTGCAAACGAGAAGTTTCTACCTTGTCACTTATAGCAAGTTTGTGGGCAATTTTTTTTGGAAATTAAAGTGAAAGCTTGAATCAAAATAATTTTAAATAGGAGTAAACAGTGGACTGTGACGAATCGATTGAGGTATATATCATCAATGTGCAAACATTTTTGTAGGAAATGTATGATTGAATGACGGATTGAATAGGGATCCAGCAACTAGACTTTTACCCCCCAAAATGAGTCCATTTAGGAAATAATTGAAAGTTATAGGAAATAGGAAATTCCGAGTCAAATATAGGTCCTGAAACTGGAGAGACTGTCTAGGCTTTCAGAAGAGACCAGTAGTCACAATTTTAATTTTTTGTCTCTGAAGTTGACCTTTTCACAGAATTGTCCTAAAGCTTCGACTAAAATTTAAATCTTACCAGCAGCTTGTTTCTTCATTGTAACTCAAGTTTCGTTTTCTTTGAAAAAATGAAGTACATGTAAATTCATTGCACAGTGGAGCAGAGGACAGAAACGGAGTGGTAGTGCTTAGCGCCACTGCCTGTCGCCTGGCATATCACGCGCATATCGAACGGGAGCGGCATGATTACTCTGCGCGTGTAAGCGCAGAATACTGTTGTTCCTGGGTTTTCTTCAATTTTATTACTCTGCGCGTGTAAGCGCAGAGTACTGTTGTTCCTAGGTTTTCTTCAATTTTATTCTTATTACTCTGCACGTGTAAGCGCAGAGTACTGTTGTTCCTGGGTTTTCTTCAATTTTCTTCTTCTTCTTATTCTTATTCTTCTTCCGACCAACTTTGAAGCTTAATAACTCCAAATTGGGTGCAGGTACAGTCTTTAAATTCAGCATATGACTTATGACAGTATATAAATTTTGATTGGTTATATAATCATATTCCATATTGCACCGGAAGAGGTCGTTTGGTGCAAAGGTCATATAATTTTCAAAATGCTACTCCTTCAGTTTTAAAGCTATCTTTTTCAAATTCGGTGCACAGGTATATGTCAACATGACAATTTAAAAAGTTACTTTTCTAAGTAATCGGGTCATCCAATCAGGTGAAATAGATCAAAGGTCATTAGGTGCAAACTAAAATTTTGAGCTAGACACTTCAAATTGACAGGTCTGATTGCCACAGGTAAATCAAATCGGAATCCAAAGTTTCAGGTCATTTAGTGCAAACATGGGGTCATTAGGTGCATTTTTCTTCTGAAAATTTGACCTTTTCAATCAGCAAGTATTCTGATGTGTCAACCGTTAGACAACTGTGATTCTCAGCGTTAAACACATTTTCCATGGGCTTTGCAATAATTCTCCTAAAGATGCTTAAAATGCACCGGATAAGGTCAATTAGTGCAAAGGTCATGTAACGTTCAAAATGTTATATCTCTTACGTTTTTCAAGGAATTCTTTTCAATTTCAGCACACTGTTGTAAGTCAACATGCCAATTGAATACCCTACTTTACTTTGCAATAGGCATAACCAATCAGAAAAAATAGGTCAAAGGTCATTGAGTGCAAACTAAAATTTTGAGCTAGAGACTTCAGAATTACGGATCTGTTTACTAAGTGCAATTGAGTTTGAATTCTAAATTTTCAGGTCATTTGGTGCACCCATGGGGTCATTAAGTGCATTTTTCTTCTGAAAGTTTGACCACTTCATTCATCTTGTATTCTGGAGTGCTTAAAGTAAAACATCTGTGATTATTATCATTAACCACACTTTTAATCGAGTTAACAATTACTCCCTCATCGGGGCTCATAAATGCACCGGAAGAGGTCGATTAGTGGAAAGGTCATCAAAAAATTAATATGTAATTTCTCCTACAGTTTTAAAGAAAACCTTTTCATATTGGTAAAGGGGTTGCTGTCAGTAACTTCCCATAATAATTCCAGTAATACGCACGCGCAGAGTCCGTTATTGTCACGCCGTGACAATAATCTTTCTAGTTCTTATTACTCTGCGCGTGTAAGCGCAGAGTACTGTTGTTCCTGGGTTTTCTTCAATTTTATTCTTATTCATCTTATTCTTCTTCCGATCAACTTTGAGGCTTAAAGTCCTTCTTGCAAACTGCCCATGTGGTTCCAGTATCCGAAAATACTTACTACATAAATTCTTATTTTCGACACCCTTTCTTTATATTCTTTTCGCCTTTCTTGCCAAAAGCGGTTTTTTAACAATATTTGACCCTTCTCTCTGAGCGTATGATTACCGGTTGTCATCGATTATTTCCGTACCCACATTTCCGGCTCATCAGTTCAGGAACTAACCTGGTTCCCGGGCCTCACAAGATGACGTCACGGATTGCTTGTGAAGGCCCAGGTACAGCGCACTAGGTTTTCATTGGCTGTCAGCTGGCAATTTTTAACCAGGAAGTTTGTTCTGCGCATGCTGACATCCGGTATTACGTTCTCAGGTCGCTAGGTGTCGCGAGAGTAAAAGTTATTTTTAGACTGGGTCGAGTTAGCGGTCGGGGGGAACTCTCTGGTGAGGTAGCTGTTTATATATTGTGATATTACCAACAAACTGTAGTAAAATCATGTAATTAACGATTCTTTACTAGGAAAATAAACCTGAATTAACAATGGCTTCACTCTTTTCACTTGGCATTTTTTCAGTTTTATTGTTTGAATGCTTTTATTGAAAACGTCCCGAAATCCTGGATTTTAGTTAAGGGGTAGGGGCAAGGGCAGAGTATTTTGTCCGTCAGACATTTGCATCCCCAAACTGCCAAATGGTATCTGAGATAATTTTAGGCAGGGCCATGGCCCTCTTGACGCGCCCCCCCCCTTCCCCCTATCCGTCTTTGTACAGTGTTACAGTAGACACTGCTGGCACCCAATTTCCACCACTTCGCAGCCTACACAGTCTTCACCTCCTAGAACAACACAATTTTCGATCCTTCAGGTAGCCAAAATTCTCAAGCTACACCCCTCACCTCGTTGACATACTAATTTTTTCTTCCCCATTTCCCTTTTTGAGATGGGACCCCGCACAACGTGAGGGTCCTAAGCCATTCAGATCACCTTGGGTATATTCGGGACCTCAAACTTCTCATTGGAGGTGAATTTTATCCTGCGTGATTATCAAACTTAGTGGAGAATGATTGGCCATAAAGTTCGAGCATGCACTGAAAACATTAACTTCCAAGGGCATCCAGAACACCTCGGGTGTTTTCGTAACCTCAAATTTCACCAAAACCACTGAAAGTTTCATATGTAACTGAGGTTTGTTGTTTTAAAAAGAATACAGCCCAGAGAGCTTTTTGATGAAATTCAATTCCCTGTAAATAATAACTTTGCATAATTATGTTGTCAGAAAAGTTGATTCTTCCATTGAGGCTCTCACCAAAATGGGTCAGTTTTAATCACTGTTCCAACTCATAAAAGGGTGAGGTTATTTCTTGCTGACTATACAAAAGAGTGTGTATAATCCTAATTTCACAGCAACAATCACAATCCGAAATAATTGAATACTCTGTACGACTGTAGGATGGCAGTCAGAGACAGAGGCACTGTTGAATGGCACCGACAAAAGCAATGTCAGTCGTTATAAAACTCTTGCTAGACTGGTTAATGTTTGAGTGTTTAGGACCATTGACTGTATTTTTTTGCTCCTAACTTCTGTGGGTAGTGACAAGTATGCCAGTGTACTATACATTACAATGACAATGTCAATTGTCATGAATAGCAGTATTTCAGCACATATCCTTATCTGACCCAATAATTCAACCTTCACGGTAATCACGGGAGCTTACATAACGTACATGAACATGTTAACATACGAGAGGAGGTAATTGTTTACAACATGACGACAATGACTTAGACCTATGATTTTGATATCGTTCGATTCCTCGCACCGTCATCTTTCCCTACCGCGTTTCCTCCCTATTGTATCGTCGAATTTCATTTGGCACTATTTCCCCGTGGACACCGCCATGTTAGCTCAACTCAAGATTACAGCAACACCTACTGTTAATGAATGAAACAGCATCATTGATTCTGAATGGTGTTTGCCTGCGCGAGATTCCCGCTAAAGTTTTCCTGACATAATATTGATGAACAAGTAAAAGCATTAAAATTACCTTTTCCATTTTTTTAGAATTGTGACCATTTTTCCACGAAATTGTCTGAAGTGATACTCTTTTCAAAAATTTGGACCTCAAAAACAACCTTTGCTGTTTTGGCGGATTCTTGCTAGCAGATGCGTATTTCAGGGTCACCATAGGATCGAATTCGAATCCTTGGTTCCGTAACTTGGGCAGGGGATTGACGGCTCTCGGTCAATTTGAACTTATGAAAAGCGACGATCTGCAAGTCGGTAGATTAATTCAGTTTTTGACCGACAGGTGACTCCTTCCATTCAACATGGTGGCATTACTACCGTGTACCAGGAAATAGTGCTAGAAGAAATTTCACGATAAAATACTAAGGGAACGGGGTAGGAGAAATTTCTGTGTATATTTGGAAAGATAACATTGCGAGAAATCGAACGATACAAAAAACATATGTCTAAGTCATTGTCGTCACATTGTAAACAACTACCCGAGAGGGTGTGCCCTGAAAAGATTGAGGCAATCTCCCGTGGCCACTTAGCTATTCCTTTCCCGCTATGCGGTGCTATAGTGTGCCTAAANTATTATTTGTTGATATCAATACACTTTTAGTTCGACAGCCAACTGGGCACAATCTTTGTTTTACTCACGACTTTTCATAAGTCATTGTCGTCATATTGTAAACAACTACCCAAGAGGGTGTGCCCTGAAAAGATTGAGGCAATCTCCCGTGGCCACTTAGCTATTCCTTTCCCGCTATTGGGTGCTATAGTGTGCCACAAATGACTGTTGTTGTGAATGGCTATCTCTTCCACAAATTATTTCGTAAAATGTCACATCACTTCAGAATACAGCAACTAAGTATACAAGATAATAATTATCATTAAATGTTTCTTATACGTTACTGCTGATGTATTCCTTGACTCGTTAGCTTTGAAATGCGGTAGTTTGACGGGAACAGAGATTTAAACAGATAAAATCCATCGACACTCTTCCCTTACTGGAAGTCGCCATGTTGGTGAACTAGTTTGACCTATTATTCAACTGACCAATAGAATGGCTTGTTTCTTGAAATCGGAACAGCCAATGATATTCCAAGAATGCACATGGAAAAGTGCGCTGTAGCAGACCCCAACCAACCTCGAGGGTCTGTGCAGGAGACTAACGTCGGAAGCATCTAAGTCCCGTTGTTATAAATACCTTTTGCGCAAAGGACACGTAGTTTAGGAGGCCGTCGATGTATTTAATTCCTTCCAACTCAAACTTCCCCTGTGAAATGTTACCATGATTGACCATGATTAACTATGGTTATAACCGAGGTACATTTTGCAGGGGTTTTCTTTGAGCAGTCCCTCGTTAGTTCCCAAAATTGGCAACTCGTCATTTTTAACACTGTGCGCGGTAGGTGGTAGACGTCATATCCCCTGACGTGAAAATGGCGAGTTACCAATTTTGGAAACTGAACGAGGGACTGCTCAAAGAAAAAGTTTGATAACGAGTTAATTTCTTTGAGTTGGAAGGAATTGAATTTACATCCATGGCCTCTTAAGATGTCCCTCTATGTGCAAAAGGTACTTAACAACGGGACTCAGTATCAGGCATAACTCGCTGAAAAACTTCCGGTGTATGAAGTTCAT
Source organism: Phoronis australis (assembly GCA_002633005.1). Taxonomy (NCBI): domain Eukaryota; kingdom Metazoa; phylum Phoronida; family Phoronidae; genus Phoronis; species Phoronis australis. The sequence continues at coordinate 274,441 of NMRA01000074.1, read as the reverse complement.
ATAGGAGCTACACCGTCTCTTAGAGACAGTGGTCACTGAGGTGAGAGCACGGTCACTGGTCATGAATAGTTTTTGCAAATTACATATAGCCATGCAGTCAGTTTGCTGGCCTGAAACTATAGTGTGAAGTAATTGATTAGTAAGTTTAGACAGTACGTCTCAATCTGGCCCCGAGTTAGAGACTGCATGTGGCCTTCCTATAGGAACTCCATATGCCAGAAGCTTTTTCTGTTAAATGCCTCTCACTGATTAAACTGTCAAAGTCATAGCTCTATAATATAAGTATCTTTTGCACATAGAGGGATACCCGGCCTGTGGAGGCCGTTCATGTCTTTAACTCCTCCCAAGTCAAACAAATACTCCTTCAGTCAACCTATTTTTCGAACATGGCCTTTGTTTAATTGCCCATGTTGGGAACTGTTGGCAACTTTCATGCCACCGTTTGCAAGGAAAATGTGCACTGATAATTATATGCAGGAATTTTCACTGCTCAGCTTCTCCAGTCTTGTTTGGAGCATCAAAGAGAGCGTGGCACCAGAATTGGACACAGTTGTGTCACCGCTTTGTCTGGTGCGAGCAAGTCGACCCAATTAAGTGTTACCCGGCCATAAAGTGTACATAGTAAACGTCTCTGCCTGTACATACTGGACAGTTTTCAAAAAGCATTAACCGATATTTTTTTGTTAAAAATAAACATTATGGCAGTATTCAGCTGAAAAAATCAATTTTATGGTTTTCGATTTTTAAAAATCGATGAAGTTATAAGGTAAAAACTACAAACACTTGTTATGGAATGAAGAACAACCATGTATCTTGATATACTAGAAGGATTTACAAACAATGCAATACTACTCGGTTTGTAGTGTATATAACTGTTACTAAATTGCATAAGACACTACAAAGAACACATGGTGACCAAATTAGATGTCAATAGCTTTTTGCCGGCGCTAATATTCTTGATGGTACTGTTAGAACAGCTGTTCCCTTGCGCATGCACATTTGTCCTTTTAAGTAGCCATCTTTAGTAGTTAATAAACGTTTATTTGAATCACTCCCTGAAAAGTCATGTTTTACTCAACAACACGTACAGCTGATTGTTACATAGTGCCGGTAGCGGAAAGGATCAACCCAGGACCGTTGTGATTCAATCTATGAGTGAAGATTGCGCTGAAACTCAGAATAAGTGGTTCAGATTTGACCTAGTTCGTGCTCCATCACTCTGACTGAATTCAACTACTCTGGTACGGAGGCGTAAAAATGTTCATTTTTAATCTTGGTGATGGGCACTGAAGCACTCAAATTACAACATCTGTGACCCCAAAGACACGAACATGACACTTTAAGAATGCTTGATGACTGCATTCTCAGAAAGACTAATGAAACTTGAGCGGTATCATATTAATGCACAAAATCAATGATCGGGAGAATCATTTGAAACTTACCTCACTGAAGTGAAAAAAATTGCAAAAACTTGCAACTTCTGTGAATGTCTATAGGATACTCTCCTGAGCGATCGATTAGTCATAGGCGTGCTTACCTCAAAAACCAGAAAACGCCTATTACACTGGAACCAAAACTAAGACTTGAACTCTGTGTTGACATTTGCAAATTGTATTGAAACTACGCACACTCAATTACGCCAGATTTCAGGAAACGCTGACAGAGGTGAATTAAGTGTCGCAAAAGAACGACAAATGGCCTCAATGATGTCAACTCGCATCTAAAACAGTACAAATTCTGCACAAATACTCAACTGTGCCCTGCATACAGCAAATCATGTAATACTTGTCATCAGAAAAAATATTTTGCAAAAACACCCAGTCTGACCCCAGTCTCCCTAAAAGGGGTGTGTCTACAGTGTTCATGATACAAGTGATAGCTTACACGGTGAACTGATCAATGCTGTTAGTACAGATAACCCAACTGATAAACCACTCTACTGTGAGATGCTGGAAAGAAGGGCAACGTGTCACATTCCAAGTGGATGACGGGGCAATGGTATGCACTCTCGTTCCATGAAAGTTTCACCCTTTTGAAGGGAATTGTTTCTGGAAGCATCACCCGTTTGTAGGTCTGAAGTGAATTTCATAAAAATTACCATTTGGAAGGGCATGTTTCCATAAATGCCATCATTGTGTTGAATTGAATTTCATAAAACTAACTGTTTCGTAGGGCATATTGTTGCATAACACCACCTGTTTGTAGGAGTGTATTTCCTACAACTAGCTGGCTGATTCATAGGAATTCTTGGACATCTATATTTTTAAATCTTTAAGACAGAAACAGTGACTAGAAGTGATGTTGCTAAAATGTTCATGTCTCTACAACCAAAGTATACTGTTAAGAATCCAGAGTATGTTTGATAGATAAAAAGGGTTTATTAAAACTTTTATGGAGTTTTGACTCCTCAAAGTGAATGGATTTTTAGGGAATCTGGTCAGAAAAGGCACCCCCTTATTATGCGCCCACATATTTATATGTGGACGCATTATGCCGTCATCTCCGTCCGTCCGTCCATACGGGCGGCGTCCGTCCGGCGTCCGCTGCTCTATCTGCAAAACCCTTTGACATATGTTCGTGAAATTTGGCACATATGTTCCATTCATGAATGGGACGGCATGTGCGAACTTTCGGACGGATCTGATTACCGGTGTGTCCCCTAGTGGCAATTTTAGTTTTTTACGCTTACCTTTGTATCTTCAAAAGTCCTGAACGGATTTTCATGAAATTTGGTATGTAGAAACCTATTAGTGAGTTGACACTATCCACCCCCTTTTCAGATGGATTCGACATAGTTTGCGCCACCGAGTGGCCATTTTTAGTGTTTTCGAGTCCGTATTTTTGCGTCCACCCCTCTATCAACGACTCGGAAACCGCTCAAAGGATGATTGTGAAAATCGGCATGTATGTGCTTACTATAAAGAAGACAGCTGACAATGATTTTCAGACGATTTGGTCTACTGTGGCGCCTCCTAGTGGCAGTTTTTTTTTTGCTGTATCTCCTAAACCGTTCGCAGGATCTTTACGAAATTTATTAAGTATATTTACATGTATATGATATTAACAACAGACGATGACGACTTTTGGACGGATCCGCCTACCAGTGTGCCCCCTAGTGGCAATTTTATTGATTTACGTTTACCTCTGTATCTTCACAAGTCCTTAACGGATTTTCATGAAATTTGGTATGTAGGCACCTATTAGTGCGATGACGCTATCCTCCCGTTTTCGGATGGATTAGACCTAGTTTGCGACACCCAGTGGCTATTTTTATTGTTTTTGAGTCTGTTTTTTGGCGTCCACCCCTCTATCAACCAAACTGCTCTAAGTATGATTGTGAAAATTGGCATATATGTTCTTACTGTGAAGAGGACGGTTGACGCTGAATTTCCCATGACTTTGATTACTGTGGTGCCTCCTAGTGGCAGCTTTTTTTGTGCCCATGGCTGTATCTCCCAAACCGTTTGCTGGATCTTTACTAAATTTAGCAAGTGTATTTATGTGATATTGACAACGGACGATGATGACTTTAGGATGATTCTGACTACCGGTATGCCTTAAGTGGCAACTTAAGTATTTTACACTGACATCTGTATTTTCATAGGTCTTCAGGTGTATACTTTGTGTTACTTCGTGACTATGAAGAAAAAGTTCCAAGTAGAAATTTGTTTCTGGCATTCTAATGCTGTGCTAATCTCGTATGTTGGTAAATTTGTTTTTAATTCTATGTTTCTGTGGCGTTTTAAGCAACTGATGTATAGGATGTGCTTGTATTATGAAGATCACTCACATTTTGCCTCTTAGCCTATTGAGGAGACAATGACCATGCCTTTCCATTTTGCAAAGTACAACATTCTACATAAAAAATATACCCTGGCCACTTTATGGTACCAATAAACAACCCTAGAAGGATACCATATATGGTGCAATTGTGGGCGCATTTCAACGCTCTGCGTTGCTCTTGTTTTCCAAATAAACTGCACCCCTAGAAGTACACCGTTATTCGTGCATTCGTGGGCGCATTTCAACGCTTTGCGTTGCTCTTGTTAGAAAATTTGTCAGAAAAAGCACCCTTTTATAAGAAAACATGTATAATTATATCTTCCCTTTGACTGACAAATCTCATTACACTGTTACACCTGTTGGTAAGTATGCTCTTGGAATCAGTCTCCTAAGTATACTTATTCGTCACAACCATGCAGAGCTCCACACTCATCTATCATCTCTGTCTGAACTTGATGTTTCTGGTAATACAAGGTTTTTGATTCTGGTGTGAATACATTTTTGTAATTAATGTATGGAGTTGGACAATAGGTGTACAGTCACACATTCTTGTTTCATCTTAGTGTTATTGTTAAGTAATGTTTATAATAATTGCTTGGCTTTCAGTAATGCTGAAAAATGAACCATGGATACAAGGACATTTAATCGAAGCGCTGTGGGTAGTTTTAGAGTGTCGCCTATTGGAGGTCGTCATGGATACTACCGTCGAGGCAAGGCTATTCTACCTGGTGGCAAGCTTCAGCCAATCAAAAAGAATCACTCAGCCCCGTCACGTCTGTCTAAGGAGATGTATGTTATCATTGGGACTTTCTTCTAGTTGTGATTATTTGTTACTCACCTCAATGAAAACAGAATTTTCTGTACAAAATGTGATAACTCCATTTTTTAAGGAATAAACTTTTTTGGCATACGAGTAAATCTTTTCATGCAAGTTCTACCTGTATATGTGGCTGTATTTAGCTCCCACGCCCTGGAGTCTGCAGTTGAGTGTGCAAACATTTTAATTGGAAATATGAAATTTGTTTAGAACTTTTGGATGAGTTTCTGGACCACTTTTAATGTTAATTGAGTCTGAGTCAATTAAGTCAATTGATATGGTGAAATCTTCTATCAAAGGCAAAAGCATAGTACCTGCAGTGTTGATCTCATGTACATTTGGAAAATCTACAAAATTTTGGAGGCAGGTTGCACCTCCCAGCCCATAAATATTTGTATAAATATTTTTTTTGTTATTTCTGCTGTGACTTTCATGAAATCGTCAATGTTTTTGTCATTTTTGGCTACTGCAATCGCAAAGTCGATAAGTGCAAATCTGAAAAGTTATAATTTGTAAAGGACACAATGGTCAGATTAATTGATATGATTTATATTTTTTCTGTTTCAGCACTGAAAAAGATGTATTCAATAATGTGGACGGTAAGTGTACTTGTTCAACTTGGACATCGACTCTCGTCACATTTGGGTTTGAATCTGTTCCGAATAAGGTTTATTCTCAATAGATAACAGAAGCCTTGAGTGCTCTGTCTTATCAAATTATTTTTACGGATTCTAAAAACGTTCTATTTCTCAAGGAAATGATAGTTTCAAATTCTCTTGTTTGAGAAATGTTATATTATTTTTGTTGAATCCTCATATACTAGTTTTCAGCAACCTAGGAACTAAACTCTGGTGTATGCAATTAGGGGCGAAATTGCCTCAATAGTCTAAATGTTGTGGAATGGCCTTTAACTTGGTCAAATATACGATAGGTTACATATTAATTTCAAGTCTATCATTCAGTTTTTGACTGCTTTTTAATGTGATGGACATTTCAGCCTTGCCTGCTATACCTCTCTATGGTCAGTGCAAGTTGACGGATGAGCGTGTGTCCAACATCATCCGTGGTGATCTGACCAGCCTTCCTGCTCTGCCATCTAAAGTGGTTAGGCTATTCATCAGCTCTACATTTGCAGGTTGGTCATGCTTTGTGCATCGTGTTAGAGCTGCACTAATTGTGATGTTTTTATGCTTGAAATTTAAAGCCACTATGACATGTTCTATGCATGGTATTTGAAGGCACTCTGGTAAGGTATTTCATGCCTGATATTTAAAGCCACGCTGGTCTCGTTTTTGTGCATGATATTTGAAGCTGCAGTTGTCTTATTCTCACAGTGTAAAAAATGTGTAATCCAGAAATCAGAGTTATGTTGGTATGAAAAGGTGTTTTTTGTCTTTTTCACTGATGTGAGGATGTCATTCTTTATTATAGACATGCAGGATGAAAGAAACATTCTCAACTCTAAGTGCTTTCCCGAGTTGGAAGATTTCTGCAATGGCCTCGGTCTAGAGTTTCAAACTGTTGATATGCGTTGGGGCGTGACTGACAATGCATTGAATGATCATTTGACCTCGGTCCTATGTATGTCAGAGTTAGCAAGATGCAAGAGCGTGTCTCTTGGTCCTCACTTTGCTGTAAGTTGTTGCATGACATTATGCATAGAGGGACTTGTGTGCTTACTGGAATAAAGCTTTGTTTCATCTTCGCTTCCTGGAGGGGTAAATGTTATGGGGAACCTTTTCAAGGCTTATCCGATGTGGTGTTACTAAATCACATGTTACAGTATCTTCTAGTTCAAGATTGGCTTGAAAAATATAAGATCAATTATTAGTCAATCTGTATCTCTGACTCAAGGTGATTAATAGTTTAATATTAGCCCCTTGGGTGTAAGTAGTTGAAGTGCAAGTTTGATTAAAAAGAATGCAAAATACGTGACATCATTAATTTAACTAGGGTAATGTTTCTTAGTCATTTACTATTATATAATTGATATTTATATTTACTGTTATTATTACATGCAGGCAATCCTTGGTGAGCGCTATGGCTACAGGCCTCTCCCTTCATTGGTTGATGCCTCCCAGTATGAGGTCCTGAGAGACATCACTCATAATCACATATCAAAGGACTCTAGCCTATTGATGGATAAGTGGTTTGTCAAAGATGAAAACGCAGTTCCTCCCCAATATCTGCTTCAGGTAAACCTTTTTTGTGGATACGAGACCATTGTAGTGCAGAGATCATTTGTGCTTAAAAAGTTTCTATCACTCTCTGCGATCACTTTGCTTGGATCAGATGGCTCATTGAACTTGTGTCGGCATTCGGGACTTATATTGTCTTGCCGCAGTAGCTTTACAAATTACATTCGACCACAACCTGAGCATCAGAAGAGTTGATAAAAGCCAGTGACCAAAGCATCGTAATCATTGCTGCAGTGATTGAAGGCCTGTAGCACGTTGTGAAACATATAGATGTTAACCTTTTTTATGCAATTATTTTTAGCCTATTAACTATAAAACAGGAGTTTCAGTGCATGTAGCTGACACATAGATCCTCTCGACCAAAGGTTTTGAGACTCTATTGGTCATTTGAATGATATCGATGTTTTTCCCAAAATTGTTCCTGGAAGTGAAAGACAGTGGAGTAGTGAATTATGAACACATTGCCAAGTTACCTTTGTCAGTGAGTGTACCAGTATATTTTTGTCATACTTTCTGGAGTGTTTTGTTTGTTAACGCTTCAAAGCAAGCATCCTTTACCATTGCACTTCCAATTAATGTTTTTGCATCCTTATCATTTGTCAAAATTGAAATTGTTGACAGCCAAGTGTGTCGGTATTTCTGCTAATATTTGTACTGCTTTTTGGCGCATATAGCACTAAAGTACAAAGACCAGTTCGTTGATTTTAATCTTAGCCAAGAAATTTTGAATTTCATCTTGATTTCGTTGCTTGAATTTCTGACTCATTAATTAGTGCAAATTTTTGCACTCATCCACATATATAATTAATTGTCCTTAGCCGTGTCCACACTTCAAGTTGCCCTAGAACACCTGGCCTAGACAAACTTACCCCAGTCAGCGCACAGGCTACCCACCCTTGTGACAAATATGGTGCAAACATGCTTAGACATCAGATACTGTAGAATGGAACTGAGCAACCGTGCAGCTGGTCATTACTTCCGTCTTATCTGCAGGTTTGCGTCCATGCTGCGACAAGTTTATGTCACGTGTGTGTCAAGTTGCCCCAGTGTAAACAGCATCCACATCATTACTTAGTAAACCTAGCAACAACTTGTCCCAGGAGTAACTTGTTCTCGGGTAACTTGTGTGGACCGCACTCTTGAAAGTAAAATCGTAAATATCTCAAGTTCATTTTGAAAACTTTGTATTCTAGCCTGTTGACACTCACTTTAAGTATTTCAACGACACTAGTCTTGAGAATGCTGCGAGACATTCCGAAGATGCAACACAGTGGTGGGCGGAGTTCACCAAGCTTCAGACTGCCATTCATAAAGCCAGCCACTTAGCAGCTGTCTGTGGAAAAATGACTGAGCAGCAAGGTCATACATTCACTAGATCAGGTATCAATCACTTTTCCCATGCTTTATGTCAAAGCTGTTATCTAGTTGGGATGTATGTGTTAAGTGCAGTGGCTAAGCTGGCTAATCATTTATCAACATGCTCACAGATTGATACACTTGAGGGAACACCCACATTTAGCCACACATCGGCTGCAAAATTCTGAAGTTTAAAAGTTTATATTTAAGTGCCCATTTTTAATTTTGAATCGCAGACTTTGTCTAGCTATGTGAAAATTTTGCCACATTATTTGAGATTTAGCTGAATATTTTCCTTGTCATTTTGATGTTTTTATGGCGGAGAAAATAACTATAATTGTGTTTAGAGTTTCTGATGGCTCATTCCCAAGCAAAGCTTTGTCAAATTCTATGATGCTCTTGTGCCCACCAGCGGCAAATATTATGCAAGCTAATGTCATTCTGACCCAATTGATCTTTTATTTTTAGTGACGGAACAGGAAATATTTGAGGGAATTCTGACATGCAGTGACCCTGCTCGATCAGCTGTGTGCTATTGCCGTCAGTTTGATAAACTGAAGGATTCACTTGAAGATGACAATGTTAGGCTTTACACGGACACGATTACAGACAGTAATGGACGGAGTCTCCATACAGAAGCCACTGAGTTGATGGACAGTTTGAAGAGTAAGGTGTCAAGCAGTGTTCCGTCTGAAAACTTCAAGACTTATGTAGCTCTGTGGAGAGGTAACGGTCTGGATCCACAGAACATTAGTGAGAATAATACGTATCTGCAGCAGTTTTGCGATGATTTCTCAGCAGACGTGAAAAGGTTAATTCGGGTAAACTTGGATAAACAACAGTTAGCAGTGGATAAATGGACAGACAATCTCAAGGAAATTGTATCTCATGGGAGAGTTGCTTCTGACAGAAGTAAATCATTCTATGGTAGGCAAGGTATATTGTCTTCAGTTGAAGAATGTGTCAGGGATGGTTTGGCAACTGTTGTTGTTCATGGACAGTCGGGGTGTGGGAAAACATCCGTAATGGCCAAAGTTTCAAAGTTATGCAAGGATTGGCTCGGAAAGGAATGTGTTTTTATCACAAGATTCCTGGGCACAACACCTACCAGCTCCAGTGTTCAATCGCTCCTTTCCAGTATCTGCTCACAGATAGCCTCAGCATGGGGATTCAATCACTGTTTCACAGCAGGTATCTCCTTCAGAGCCTTGCTCAGGGAGTTTCAGTCATTTCTGCAGAGCTTATCGGGGAAATATTTAAGTAATGGGAAAAGAGTTGTCATCATCTTAGATGCTATTGATCAGTTGTCGTCCTTTGACGATGCGTCTAAAATGCTATGGCTGTTCAAATCTCCACCAGCCAATGTGCAATACGTTGTGTCTGTTGTAAGTCAAGTGAAAGGTATGGATGTGGTAGATCTAATGGAAGGTCACTTAGCAAACAACACTAAGTTTGTAGCAATTGGCAAACTTGATGAAAGTGATGTGTCAGACATATTGGAATCCTCTCTGAAAGAAAATGGTCGACAACTGACGGAAGATCAGCTGAGGTTGATAAGGAATGCTTTCCTGGAGTGTAGTCAGGCCCTTTTTGTGAAGCTAGCCATTGACCAATCACTGAAGTGGAAATCGTTTGAATCGCCCAGTCAGCGAAGTTTGGGCAAGAGTGTGGAGTCTGCTGTCAATCTTATCGTGGATCGTCTTGAGGTGACTTACCCTCCTCTTCTAGTGAAATACTCGCTGTCGTACATGACTGTCGTAGGGTTTCAAGGGATTATGGAACGGGAAGTTGAAGATTTACTGTCCTGTAATGATCAGGTGAGATGTTGGGCTTCATCATAGTAGGATTTTGTAAAACAATGGGAACTGATTGTAATGTGTTGATGGTTAGGGTATGTTGTATTGATATCACTGATATTACTTTCTGTATACAGGTTACCATTATATGGCATATCATATAGAGAAATTTGCTCTATATTATTTGAAAGATTATTGGGCACCAACACCAAACATAGTTGGAGAAGCAAAGAAAGACGAAATATTCTTAAACCTTTGCCTGCCTGTCTGTCTGTTGGTCTATCTGTTCCTGCATTGGTGTGATTACCTGAGAACACCACATGATGATTTCAATTTTGCTGACAACAGTAGCGATGGGTATTGTGACTATTTATGCAACTCTGACGGTTTGTGGTCTACTTAAATATAGGTCATAAAATGTTGCTATGGATAATTACGACAATGTGTTCTTCCAAGGTCTGTCAAAACTTAATTGTGACATTTTGTGCAGTTGTATTAACCATACCTAATGGTTATGTAGCACTGAGTAAAAACCATGGAACCAGAACGGTAATGTGTATTTTAGGAGGATGCTATTGTTTTCCTGTTACCTTGAAATTCTACGAAATCCTTTAATTAGTAATACATGAATCAGCTTAGTATTCTGCATACTAAAATATTTAATATTATTAGTAAAAAACGTCTAACTTTTTATTATTAAGGATATTTGCCGCTATAAACCTGGTCTTAATGTGTTCCTTACTTGAAGTAGAGATGAGTACTGAGATTGCGAAGAACAGATTAGTTTGTTATAATGCCTGAGATCAGGCTCAATAAGTACGCTTGACACGACATGTCATGTTATGCCCTAAACATGATCTCAAGCAAAGCTGAACTGTTCTTCGTTACCCCAGAACTTAATCCTTACCTGAGTAAAGAATAAGTTGATACCAACTTTATACATTAGGTATTCTGGTTGGGATTGGTGGATTTATAGCACCGCTTAACTAAATGATTATTTTTACCCACAGGTGATGATCGAGGTTTACCAGTACCATGACCCTCCTGTAGAGGGCACTGTACACATTCCATCTCTGCTGTGGGCTCGTATTCATAGTGACATCAGAGAATACATTACAGAACGAGAGAAGCACAACAGGACTGTTATATCTTGGTGAGTACGGGTTAGAGAACCTGGATATAATCTGCCATGTTCGGAAGAGAATATCTTAAAGTTTTAACTACTAACATTAATATTATTTTTCTTTTCTGTTTTTAGTCCTTACTCATTTGAGAATTTGTTTGATAGCACAAAATAGATTCTCAGAAGAATTTTCAGATACTACTCTAATATGCAACATTCAGTTTTAAGCGGTCATTTAGTAATTTTTAAAAGAAGTTTCCTCTTTTGGCTTCTTGTTGCTTGCATAACATGTGGATCATGCGCATGTAGTGTAATGAATATGTTGAAAACTGTAGATTTTTAGGGCTACTGCATAGAAGTTTTTGAAGGGGTTACGCTGAAAAACCATGTTATTTTAGGTATCACCAGCAGTTCATGGATACAGTTGCTAGGAGATATGGTTTGATCTATCCAATGATGGAGAATATACCTCGTGCTTTGACAGAAGAAGTTGCTGCTTATGTCACGGAGTAAGATGTCATACTTCTGTTTTGAGTTTGTGTTTGACCGAAATGTATTCCAAGTCAATTTGAAGGCGCTTAAACATTTCAATGTATTTTTCAATTATGCTTGGTACATGAATTGAACCTCTGGATCAGTTAATCCTCTTAACACTTGGTACATGAAATGAACCATTGGGTCAATTAATCCACTTGATGCTTGGTACGTGAAATGAACGGTTGCGTTAATTAATCCATTTTATTGAGACTGGTCTGGGACAATCAAGAACTCACATGTCTTCCCAAAGCCAGAAATCTTGGTTGAAAGAACAGTTGTAATTCCAGTCTAATTTTATAATCTTCAGTGTTCAAAATCAATCATTACTTTTTGACCGAAGGTGTGTTCATAATCGGTTTAACTTACAAACGGCTGTTTGTCATTTTGCATTTCATAGCGAATATTTCCATATTTTGTTGATTGTGTTATTTCGGCTGTTTAGATTACATTCGGCTTTTTGTGAGCTTTACCTGGCGGTGGACGGAGTGCGCAAGACTGTTACGTTGACTGCTCGAAACAAAACCATTGAAAACGCTGATCGGAAGGTTGCAAAGCAACCGCTTGTCCCAGATAATCACAGAAAACTGCAACTACTGCCGCACCACATGCAGATGTTGATACCAATGAATGGTGTCAGTGATATTAAGGAGCAGGTGTTGGCTAACTTTAGCTGGTTGTGCACGAAACTGAAAGGTTAGTGGAGTTATCACTTCATTTTATATACATTACTATAAAATGTACTGAGCATGCGTTATCAATAGTAGCATTCATTGTCTGGTACCTACAACACGATTCCATTTTTAAGTTTAAAGTAACTGTGAGCCTTGTTTACCAGGTTGTACTAAATGTGCAAATATCTGAACTTCTGTTAGCCTTAACCTCTACAAATTATTATTTTCTGTAAGGTAAATTATATAAATTTCCTAACAAGATTTATTATTCACATTTTCTCGTCCTTATTTTTTACGAGATATACATTTTTAGTAAAACTTTTTTTAACTTTGAACAGAGATTTTAAAAATATTTTTTCTCCAATCATATTGGTCTTTTGTGAACATGTTGATAATGGCATTATCAAGATTTTTGAAACAGGTTGTAAGTTTTTAAATATAGACTTTTTAGAGCATTTTGAAAAAAAAACGGCGGTAGTCTTGACGTTTGAAGGCTTCATTCCCAAAAACTAGAACCTGTTTCAAAACTCTGAAACACGGTTCCCTCAAAAATGCCATTATCAACAGGTTGACAAAAGACCAAGTGATTGAAGGAACAATATTTTTAAAATCTCTGTTAAAAGTAAAAAAATTACTAAAAAACGCATATATCATTTTCCCATGCTGTTAAACACAATCTGCAGGTTAGCAAATCAAGCCCTGCTGTCGCAAAGTTTAAACTAACTTGTACAAATCAAGTTTGGGAAGGTCGGTGACTCTTCCTGTTGAAGCAGTCTATGAACGCCATGGTCCATGGAGTCACCATACGTAATGAGGAACTCATCATATTATGAGAAAACAAAACAAAAGATTCCACATCAAAATACCAAAACAATGGTTTTCATTGATGACACTGCATGGAGCTTCATAATGTTTCCTCTTTGTGTACAAGCTGCTATCCAGACTGCTTCCTGGAAAGCTGGAAAATATTTGCTTGCTGGGAAACATCATAAATATTGTTTTGAATAACTATGTGTTTGATTCTATGTCAAAATGTATATACTTTGAAGGTCTTTCTGTTGGTGACGTGTATGAGGACTACAGACAGACCATTGACATTACCAACGTTCTCACTCAAGAAGAAGTCCTTAGTCCAAGAGAAGTTGCTGACATCAGCTTTATTTACTTCACTCTCCAACTTGCTGAACCTTCTTTAAAAGTCAGTGTAGATTTCCTGGCAGGAGAGATAATAGGTCGTCTGTCACACATGACTGATACATATCCATCTATTGCCAATCTCGTTGCAAGTGCCTGGGAGTGGGTGAAAAGTCGAGATGATTTGATTGTGCCTACATTCTCTTGTCTGGGTCCTCCTGATGGGATTTCATTGTCTCAACTGCGTGGACCTCACTGGGTTATTGGTGTGGTGGAAACACATGACTTGTATGTCGTATACAATTTTAACCCAGCTACTGTGCAGGTTCTGGAAATGAATAGCAATAATGTTATCAATGAATTTCCTGCGCCAATAATTGACGAGCCGACCAAAGTTTTTGATCTCATAAAGATGTCTAGCGACGGAGAGCTGGTTTTCATACAATCAAAGCCAAAGGGCAAAACAGAATTTACTGTGTGGAATACAAACTCTGGAGTAAAGGTGGAGACTCAGACATTGGACATGACTGTCGAGTGTTATGCAATCAATGAAGAGACGCAGATGGCTTTACTTGGAACCAATGAGGGCTGTGTTGTAGGTGAGTGTCAGGTTTTGTTCTTGCCATAGGAAAGAGAAACGCTAATTGCACATACTTTGGTTATTTGTATTAAAACTGTTTGTGGTGTGCTTGTGTGTTGTTGTTGCTCACAGTTCTTTACATTTAGTTCTTGTGGTGCATGGTAAATGTTTGGTGGAAAGTAGTAGGGTTTCCCCTCTCATGGTAAGCATTCTTCACCATGGTAAGCATTCTTCACCGTGGTAAGCGTTCTTCACCATCTGGTAAACATTCTTCACCATGGTAAGCATTTTTCACCAAGCATTCGATTAGAACCTCCCCTGTATACTTAGCTCATTACGGCTGTATCAAGAGCAAATTTATTCACACTAAACACATTAAGTCTTACTTTAGACAGATATTTTATATGGAAGTTGACAAAATTAGTTTCTTCTTCAATAATCTGCAAACTTTTATGGTAAAAATCCTAGTTTGTAAATTTTCAAGTGACTCAACAACAATGGAAATAAAATCTCAAAATTGTTTTAAAAATAATGCAGTATGAAAGATATTCATTAAGTAAATGTTCCGTTGTTGCAAGTCTTTGGCTAGTTACTATGCAAGATACACTTGATATATCAAACAGTTAATGCCACTCTGGATCATCATCTCCCCAGATGTTCCTGAATGAAAAGAAAATGAATCAAAAATATACCAGAGAGTTTACATGGTGCAGATCATAGACCTGTTGGAAGCCTTTGATTCCATCAAATCTTGTCTCTATCACTTTTTGTGGCTTATGTTTATTTTAGGTGTAAGTGCTCAAACTGGAGAGCACGCTGTATATGTCACTGGAAATGCCACTGAATCCATCCAGAATGTGGATATTGACCCAGATGAAGGTATTGTCATGGCAACTGGTTACAGCCTGTATATCTGGAACGAATCATCTGGTGAGCTTCAGCATACTGTTCCTGTGGATGGTTGCCGTCAAGGACAGTTTAAATCATGGAGAGAGAAGAAGTTTGTTGTTTTGATTTCTAAAGGTATGTCATTTGTCTTTAGTCTGTTTGCAAGACTGTGGTGTTCATTACCATTTCTGCCATGCCTATGTTTCGCTATACACCCACCTTCAAGTAAATGCAGTTGGAACATTTATCAGGAATTTCCCAAAAAAGATCTGCCCAAAAGTATCCCCATGGGGATATTTTGGAAATTTGTTTCAAAAATATCCTCGTGGGGATATTTTCGATGACAGTTCCCAGGTTTTGAAGATCTGATGGTGCAATAACAACCGTCACTGTTGAGAAAGTTGTGCTTGTCATTCATTATACCTTAAGTTTGTGTTTCATTAGCTGAATACAAAGGGTGTGTTCGAATAGGCATTATAAAAGTTGTCTGAGAGCAAAGGGAATCTCAGGGATGACCAGGTGAAAGCAAGAAATTCTCCACATGACAAAACAACTAAAAATGGTAAATTTGGTTTATCTTGACATATACGTACATTTCCCAAACAATTGTTCCAGCCTACTTTGTTGTGTTTCCTGCGGGGTTGATATCTTTTCCTTGTAAGCGAATTATTCACGGCATGAACCAGAAATAGTCATTTACATATGTCCTACATTTTGGGAACCAGTTTTCTCCACTGCATACCAAACGTTCTCAAAATGTGAAACCCTTAGCCCAGTAACCAACCATCTACTTTTAACGTATTTTATAGGTAAACTTCTTGTCGTCAATTACATGACAGGCAAAACTAAGGCACATACGGAAGACAGTCTGCTGGCAAACTGTATGGACATTAAACTAATCAGGGCGGGCTTCTTGCTGGTCTGTGCAGTGTTTGACCAAGGACTTGTCATATATCAAACCTCCAATGCCAAGAGGATCAAACATATTCCAGTTCCGGATACCTTTAGGAGCATGAAACGTGGCGAGTTTGGACCTAATAGTAACGTGTTGGAGATAGACAGCAGAGAAGAGTGTCTGTTTGTTGGCTTTGAAAATGGTTTAATTGGTGTATTCCATGTGGACTCTGGTGAATTGGTGCGTGAACTCAAACATGGGGCAGAAGTGATCACAAGTTTACAGTACATCCAAGGTGAGATTGAGTCATGTGTTGTCCCTATATTTTGGACTACTGAAAGTATAAGACAAGTTAAAGTATACAAATTCCATTAATTTCCTACTTCTGTTACCAGTAGAAATTAATGGTAATAGCTTAGGGGTCAAAGTTCAAATTACAGATTAATGACTTTGCCACCATACTAACTTTCTTCAGTAAGTTGTTAATTCCCGTTCATTCTTGGTCATGAGGGAAGACTAGTCGACGATGAAGTCAGGCTCCACGCAGCCCTCATGACGGGAAATTTTGCGTCATTCTGTGTCATACTTTTGGCTTGTACTGTTAGTAATAGCAAGCTCATTCAGTTCATTTTGTTTAAGAGCACGGACAAGCTGCATCTCTGAATCTCATTGAGTGACAATTTGAACTGCCACACTGATGTCTGTTGGTTGGCAGTTGGTTACCATATTTTGCACTGGTTATTTCCCAATGTGTCATGGTTTAAACTGAGACATTGTTGGGATAGCTAAATTGTGCATAGGACTTTTGAACATTTTGTGATTGGCGTGTTCCTAAACAAATGATTTGATTAACATCCAGGGACAGAGATCATTCCAGGTTTTCAATTTTAGGGGACAAACATTCCCCTCTTATGTTCTTGGTGGTGATATTTTTGAATTGTAAGTGGCATTGAGTTTTTGTGAAATCTCATAAAATCATTCTTTCTGAGTTTTACTTGGTAGTCCAAATTTAGTGCTGCTTCAAAGCTCACTTGCTAGCTAGTTGATAAAGTCTACGCTGTTTTGCAGTTTTGAAGTTTCAAAGCAGCACCAAAATCGAACCCCCTCCTGTCCAGCACATAGTGTTTTCTTAATAAAAAAGTAAATAAAATTGCTATTCAAATTTTAGAACTGTACTATTCAAGGATCAGGATGTTCCTGAATGGACCTATCAGATGACTTAAAACTGCTCATGTGGCCATCCTTAATCCTAACCTGAAAAGGTGGTTTACCTGTCAGTTATATCGCTAGCGGAAAATGGGAAACACGAATTATTTCACAACCGTCATTGCTCTAGTATTCTGTGGCAGATGATCACTTGGTCAGTGATCGATCCTGTAGCCATGAAGACTGTTACTCAGACAGGACTTTGGCTGTTATATTTTATCCCCCACATTCGATTGCGTGAGAGAACATGAACATTAGGCAATGAAGAAGAAAATTTCTACACCACAGTCATGCATCTGACTTTTATTCCTGCAATACACTGCCATCAGTAACTTAGGGGAAAATGGGTGCATTTAGGTCAATGCTGTAGTGGGGCGTAGGCGCACGTAGGCACAAATAGGCGCAGCCAACCACCTTTTGGCATTTGAACGTAGCACCTACGCACCGTAAGTTATGTTCTGTGCTCAAGGTGATATGGTGGGCTTTGAGCACCTACATGCCTTTAATTTTACCACTACAGCACTGATTAAGGTAATGTGTTGGGGATATTTTTGGGAATGTCACAAGGCAACATCCTGACGCGATCCCTGAGGTGGTTGCATTTATGTAAAACTATTAAGAATTGTTCCATATGCTTTTTACATAAAACATTGGCGAAATGTGAGACAATTTATATAATGTGAGAAATTATCGTCTGATGATTTATTACCATCTGTTGTTAGGCAGCCGTTTTTGCAAGAGGTCACGTTTAGATGGCTGTTGAATAGTAGTCTTATAATTAAGGATGATGGATTGTTCATGTTGAAATCTGTTTTTGTTGCTTATAGGGAAGTTGTACTCGGCCTCAAACAACGGCAGTATTATGAACTGGAAGGTAGATGGACTATTACATGGGTACACGACCTTCATTGATGATCAAGAACAGCATGTTCACTCACTCTACGATTTGCCAGTTAAGGAGTGCTGTCTGTCACTTGATGGTCAGCTGGCAGTGACGTCACATGGTTCGGAGCAGCCAATCAAAATCTGGGCTACAGACACTGGTGCGTTTCATAAAGTCCTTTTGTTAAGTGCATTACGCTCAAGAGTGTACAAAATCATGTTTGGTCCAGATTAAATATTACGTATGGATAATTAGAAATTATTAAATTTTTACAGTTAAAACATGAAGTGAAATCATAGTTTCTTGTCACCCATTTGAAATAAGTGACTATCCTGGTTTGTGCAAAATCTTAAACCTGGAAACTTATTAATACTTAAATTTCTTATGATGGTTGAGCTAAGTCGTTTGGAGAAATTTTGCAAGGACTGAAATTTTAACTTTTCCTAGTGCATATATGAATGACAATGCCTGTCATCTAAATGCAAAACCTGATTAGTTCTTCATGCTGTGAACATTCCCACTAAATGAGATGACGTCACAACCCCACTGATCAGGGAAAACTGAAGGGTTGGCCGATTGAACTAGACCATATTTATCCACCTTGGCTGTGATGCACTCAGCTCACGATCAAAGGGATCCCGCCTAGCTGCTGTATTCATCAAGTCACAAGCGAGGATAATTGGCTTCGCTCATGCGGATATAATCTGTTGATTACAATCTAGCTTTTAGGAAGAGCGTTTTACTTAGTTTTGAGACAGTGTAATATTTGAAATGAGAAAAAATGTTGGTACAACTTTGAATTTTTCAAATCGCCCCAGAATAAGAGATTTAGCAACACTCACGATTACTTTCCGAGATGTGATATGCGGTGTACGCGTATGTATACAAAACACGGGATCGTTATGTTATTGAACTACGAACATTAAGAAACTTTAGCATGCCGTTATTATTGACAGGGACACGATAAAACGAATTTGGATTTTGACGATAGTCTTGATACAGCAAGCTGGCTGACTCTAGGTACCACTGCGTCAGTGTCTCCGTTAGACCCAGAAATTTCACACAGCCCGGCTAGTTCACCTCGTCCCCAACATGTAGATCGAACCTAGGACTATTAATGTTTTACTCCACGGTAGAGCTAATGACCATCGGCCTGTGTACACAAAATCTGAGTTAACCAGCACTCACATTGCACGTTGCAGCCGTTTAAGTGAAAAACAATCTAATAAATGCCATTTTCTTGCATAGACATAGCCCTCTGCCTTTTGTAACAAAAGTCTGTCGTTGATGACCCGCACGCACTCGCTCACTCACTCTCATACGCAGACGAACTTCAAAATAAACGTCGCGTGACAACAACATGTGTGTTCATCCAGAGATTTTTCTCTTGTTGCGGGGTCCGATGTAGCGCAGATTTGGACTTAATTGCTATTAATCTGGACTCCACATGAACTTAAAAAATGTAAAACATAAGGAGGATTTCACGTAATACGTTGAGTTGAAACTGTATTTTTGTTCAAGAATTCAAGTTTTCTTATCGACGATCGCGATTCAGCGACGTATCAGTCGGCAAGTTTTCGCCCTGGGATTTCAGCAAAATTTTTTGAAAAATGATCGTAATTTAACAACGGAGTTTCATAGTAATGCACCACAGTTTTGTAGAAAGACTGTCATAGGCTACAAATACGTCACAGAGTGTAAATTTGATAAATCCTAGTTCCTGATTTTACCTGTTTCAGAAACCGGGTTTCAACTGCCTTAGGCTACAATGAGCCTCCCCTTCCCGTGAAATGAATTTTTCTTAGCGCCCGGTATACAGCTTTCCACCAAGGCTAGGTGATGCTACGACATATTATTTGTTGCTTGTATGGATTGTTGCCATTTTTTTCTTGTTTCCATAGCATAATGATGGCGGAAATGAAAACTTTGCAAATTTTAATTTTAATGTTTGCATAATCCAGAAAATCAGAGGTCCGTAAACCAAGTTTTTCATAACATTTTCGGAGAAAGACTAGCAGAAGATGCCCACTCTTTCAAAATTGCCATGAAGGTATTAACTATTCCATGCAGCATTATTTAACTGCATGGTCTTTGCTAATAATCATTTTATGGCCTGGTCATCCATTCAGCCAAAAGTAGTTCCATAGGTGGCTTATCAGCCAATTATTCACGCTTGCTGACTCACAATAGAAGCCTGATAAGAGTGAAGGTGGATAAATGCAGTGTTCCTATAGTTTCTTGTGGTAGTGGATGTGTTCAGGACATGTTTGAAGTTTTCAGTTATTACTTTCATCTTAGTCAGTTGTGAGATATCTGCTATGATGTGATTTGTGTTTGGATTAATCAATACATGCACTGACAACAGTTGCACCTATTGTATGCTCCTGAGGAGTTGAGAAGGGTTGCATTTGATCAGGTCCATGGCCAAGTAATAATTTTCAAAGAGCTTAGTAATTTACAGCATTACCTAAATCTGGCCTAATTATTTTTATGTCTAATTGGCATTTTAATTTTGTTTCACAGGGTCCAAAACATCAAAATGGTGTCATACTAAACAGGAGAATAGCTATGTGTCGAAATGATTGTGTGAAATTGTAAGATATCATTGTAACTGAGTCATTCCTGTTTCAATTATTCCTTCACCAGGTAAACACGTAAAGGACCTTCCCCACAGTTTCAGTGGGATGGGAGCTACATGGATGAAAATTGTGGCTGTTCAGCGTGGCCTGTTGTTATTGGTTAAAGGAGAGCTGGACGATGATGAAAACGTGATGTCTGCACAGAGTCATGAAGTCATGGTAAGATTGAATTGATCTTGGGCTTCTGTTTAACCCAGTCGGCACCTCTTTAGTTGAGTATCGACCTATGACAGTGCAAGAAAATGCCGAACTGTGGCGATTTTTCTACTTCCAGGCCATTTTGTTCCCCCAGTAGGCCAGAGATATCCAAAATCACACTTGGATTTCATTCAATATACTGCGCTCTTGTCAATTTTAACTGACAGGGTCACCATCATAATCAGGTCACCATCATAATCATCAGATGGTAGAATGAAACCTTAGGTGGACATGTGTATGGAATGCCAATTACTTTGATCAGACTGAGTAGATATTTTGCCGAATAAGTAGCAACTCTGAAGGTGAATTTTTGTCCCACTTCCCTTTGGCGTCATGATGCTAACCTGTTACTTACTGGGTAGTGGGAGAACGTTGGTTTTCCATTTGAGGGCTATAACTGCGTTACGTCAGCAAGATAGCAATTTGTCGCACTCTTCTGCTAAGTTTGTAAACGTGCAAGTGGTCTTACTGACTTGAAATGCTCAATGTCATGTGTTGACTTTTTGCAGATGTGGGAAGTAGGTACGTGGAACTGGTTGAAGATTGCCGGGTCGAGCTCGATCAAGTGCGTAGACTGTGTCTTGTCAAAACCTGGAGATGTGCTGGCGACTGTGCAGAAGTCAGAGCAAGGTGATAGATGTGGTGAAAATGGTACACTTGTCTACTGAAGAACCGGCTTCTGATCAAGTGTTATTTGGGATTTGCCCTCCATTTTTCACGACTTATAGATTTTTAAATGTTTAAAGATTTCTGATGACTGCACTGGACTGTTTCTTCTGTAGTGCTTTTGTTGGTTTATCATCTGCTGTGCTAGGCTATCTTTCTTAATCATTTTTGCCATCATCATCGCCATCGCCGCCATCGTTGCCAATGTAATCATCGTCAAGTCATCTTTATTCATCATCACCGTCATCATCATCACCACGTGTTACTTTCTTGAGCATTTTCATAAATTTTATTTTGTTTCACCCTTAGTAACTCAGTTTTGTTCTTTATTGCGTGCTCAACAGTTTACAAAGAATAGGGAACAGTCGCAGGTTCTAAATGTGGGTCTGATCAATGCCAATGCAATGCTATTTGATGTATTTTAGGTATTGCTGTAGAAATGTACAACATTAATGAAGACAGAAAAATTGGACATGGTAGTCTAAATCTGGAGGAGCATTGGTCAGACACTTTGAAGGTACGTTAACTTTTCTCATACCGTATAATCTTGTTAAATAAGCTATTTGTTTAATCTGCCAACATGATCAGCATCCTAGTGTCTGTCCGTCGTTTTCATTCCTTGTCTGTTGATTATCTAAAGACTGCTTGACATAACATTATGAAATTTGGCACTAAGAAATTCATTGTCCATCAGTTTTTGGCAACTCAAGTTTACCAAAACAGGTATGTGATGGGAATGCACCAGCACTTAGTAAATTTTCAGAATGGTTCTACAACTGTGGCATTTTGTTTTGGCCATTACAATAAAATTTTCAAGTTTTGGAAGGAACTTGAGGAATTTTTTCAAAATTTGATGCACAGGTATGTGGCGGAAGTGCACTGGCACCAGTCACTTTTGGATGGAATCAATTGCCCTTGCAGCCCCTAAGTATATTGGCATTTTTGTTTTCAATAAGATTTTTCTTCTCCATCGATTTTTGTCATAGCGGTTTTATGAGCTAATTTCACGCGTTTGAGTCTGGGAATCACTAGCACCAGTTAATTTTGGACAATGTCTGTCAATTGTTATAAAAATGGCTCGACAGATATTGACGAAACTTGATAGAGACACATGTTGGGGATATGCCGACACTTGTCCATTTTCACAGATTTGACTGCTGCAGCACAACCTGTTGACAAATGAATGTATTTGGGTTTCAGCTAGATTTTCTGTCTGTTAATTGTCAAAAGAGCTTTAACTAGTTTTTGATGGAAATTGATTGTATATTAAGTATGTGCAGGAACCCAGGTTATTTTTTTGATACATTTGGTTATTATAATAGCAAGATCTGTTGGCTATAGGTTCTTTACAAGATATTGTGTTTCCGTTGACTATTATCAGAACAGCTCGACATGATTTTGATGAAACTTGGATCAAAGGTATGTGGCAGCATCAGTACTATACGACCATTTATTGGCTGTTTTCAATGGAAAAGATACTGTGATTATTGTCAAAATTACTTGACAGGTTTTTTATGGACTTTGATAGAGACGTTTAGGATTGAGATGTGCCAGAACCAGTTGATTTAATTTCAAATTTTGATAAGTTGATTTTCCTTTTCAGATTAATGCTATTGGTGTGGAGTCCTCTTCTGAGAGTGTTTGGCATTTTGTGGTTCAGTGTCGGGACACCTTCGGCCATCCACCACCATTTTTCTACACCTTCCAACTGATTGGCAATTCAATGACTGCTTTGTGCAACAAACCCGTGATTATTGACGACTTCTACCATCCACAACCTGCCAAGTTGATATCTGGTGGACAAATGGTGACTGTGTCGCAAACCTCACTGCATTTTTGGAATATCACAAGCCAGGTATTGTATTGTTCTCATTGGCTTAGCTCCGGTACATACCTGAAAGGACAATTTCTATGAAGCCTTTATGTGCTAGCAGAGTTACAGACTTGGGTACTTACAACACTGCTTTGGAGTTGAATATCCGTTCCGGTTAACAGACTAGGCATCCTTTAAATCAAACAACAGCAAAGGCAAGGTAGCAAAATATTACGAAGACAATTTTACCTCAGACTTTGTTGATACAAAAGGTGGTGTCTGATATTTGAGAAACATTGAATGCTAAATTAACCATGTCCCAATCCTCAGAATCGCTTAAATTTCTTTGTCCCATATTTTAGAGACTGTTCAAACTGGAGAATGTGTACCGTAATTTTCAAAATAAACTTCGTAATTCGTTGAACCAGTTCAAAGCCGAGTAGTTTCACATGCTCCATGTTATTAATTGCCAGCAAGATTTTCTCATGTTTTGTTGTTTGTCTTTCTTGTCAATTATTTTCAAAAGAATATTTTGATTCAATATTAGCGAACTATCGTGTGTTTGCATGGACAATCAGTGCTGTAATCACTGAAGGTTTTTCAGCACATCGTGAATAAATGTTTAGCACTACTGCATCACCACTGATACTGTTTCCATGCACTGCTGCTAATTATAAGAAGAATGGTTTTGGTAACCAATAAAAAGCATTCATTGTGTTGCAGGAAAAGGTTAAGACTTGTCAAGTTCAGCCAGAAAGTAGTGATAGTGGAATCATATCGTATCAAGGTAAGCAAAACTGTGTTAAACAGTTTAAAGGATTAGTGAACAATCATCATTTGGGTTGATTGTTCATGCTTAATACCCTGTTTAGACCTAGTTTGACAGAATCCATCACATGACTGCTCACTAGGGGATGCAGTGCGCTAACCAAAAAGCAACATGTATGCAGTTTGTTTTTGCTGTACCCAAAGGTGGCCCACTAAATTAGTCTATAGTTTGGTAATTTAATAAAGAAAAACACAGTCAGTTCTTAACTGCTTTATTGTACAAATTTTGTAAAATTGAATAATAGAATTTGCTTATTGCTTACCATCTCTGCAGTTTCAGGTGATGGAGATCTTGTTGTAACCAGCGACAACAGTTGTCATGTCACTGTATGGAATGCACAGTCGGGGGATGTTGTGAAAAAAATAAAGGTCGACAGTTTGGTGAGTTGTTTACAGAGACTGTTATTGCAATCTCCATTGTTTCGATGGTTAATCAATCCATCATCATCATCATCAAGGAAATACAAATACCATCATATTATATAAATACGATACATAATCAGCAATCATTCTCAGTGTTCTATTGCTAATTTGGCCGAAAACCTAGTACATCTTTGAACTTATATTTACCAGTAGAAAATGTAGAATACGGTGAAGGTACCTTGGTCCGTCATTTACCGTAGTCTTCTGGCTTGTTTTATCAACGGTCACAAGTCCGGTTTAGAAGATTAAAAACATTGCAATTTTCTTATCCAGATTTAACGGTCTCCTTCGTGAGCCACATTAATTAACTGCAGCTATTTTAAAACGGAATTTCAGCTTTTGATAAAACATGACCCAGATGACATTGTTTACAATCAATTGCACTGTTACTGAGAACATGCAACCTAGACTAGGTGTTACACAACTGGTCCCTGGTGGGAGGGCATACAATTGTTATCCTTTAATTCCTCACTACAGCATGCATTTCCATCTTATTTGGCAATATTTGAGTGTGTCTTACGTATCAATGAATGAATTGTACCTTATTTCCAGGTAAATGCAGTTGCGTTCAATTCAGATGGTTGTCAAATTGTGACTGGTTCGGACAGTATGATTTACACATGGGATGTTCAATCAGGTATGCAATTAAAAAGAATCTACGCTCACAGCCAGGTACTAAAACTACACACTGCGCAGCAAGACAATGGCATGATCATTCAAGCAGTTGTCAGTTCAAGTGACCCTAAAATGTACATTTTGTCATGATTGTGTAGTATGTGTAGGCTACCTGAATCCTGTATGATAAGTAGGACAGTTGGAGTGATAGAATATCTTTTTCCAATATGTTAACTTTCAGCTTGTTGAAAACACTGACGCTGTTCAGGGTTTATTTTATTTGCAAATTTGTTCACACTTGTTGTGTCAGTTTTTTATGAATTGTTGTTCAAAGGTCCAGCTAGAAACTAAGAATGAAGTATTTTCACATAGTTTATGATTGCCGTGATAATTTGTTTCATATACTTGCAATAATTTGAGCATTTCTATGTACGACAGGTTACTTTTTGTAAATTTATTAAGTTTATCAAAGATTTATTTTTATTGTAAATTCTATTTACTGTTTGTTACTAGTGTCAGATTTTGACAGTCTCATTCTTATTCTATTTTGTCAGTGGTAACATGCTTTTGGAAATCTCTAGTTTGTTTTTTGATAAGTCTTATGATTATTCCAAACTTTTATTTTTTAAACGTTGAACTTCGCTGCAAACATTGGAAAGTTAACCAGACATTTTTGATAGGTTTATGAATATGTAGTAATTTTATGCACAACGTAGGGCACAGTAATTTGGCATGTCAGAAATAATTGCCAAACTCTCCATTTTTCTGAGGCTGATTACTATGCTGCAAATATTGAACTTTACCAGACATTGTTTTATGACATCAAACCAAGCCAACATCAGGTAGACGGAATTTGTCTTAATATTTATTTTTGTTGCTAATGTTGACAAAATTGAAAGCCACTTGTACGACATGTTGTGTGTTAAATATTTGAAGTACTGCCGGTTAATCATTGCTTACTAGCACATAATATGGATGGAAAGAAGTTATTCATTTTCAAAATTTTCAATAAGAATACTCGTAGAAATAGAATTCCACGTCATCGTAATTAGTAACCTTGTTTTGTAATGTACAATGTCATAAAACACTAGAAGTCTGTGTTATCCGAGGTTGTAAAGCTGGTCATTTGGTCATTCATATCTTGCATTTTACCGTCAAACAATGCATACAATAATTGATAATGAAGGTAGGTATTGTTTGAATGACACACACTTTGGTCTCATTTGTGTCACAGGAAAATTTTACTCTAAAATATATGTAGTTACGTTTGAAAGAACAATAACTACGATTAAACTACATGCACTTTTGTTAAAATGGAGTCTTTATCACTTGTAGCATAGTAATTAGTCTTCGAAAAATTAGAAAAATATTTTACAATTTTGGCATTTCTTTATTGCAAAATAGTGATTCATAAGATTGTACTTCAAACATTCAACTATATAATAAAAGAAGTGAAATCAGGCAATGCCATCATAGAAATATTTTAATTTATTGTAAAAATCAATGAAATGTAATGAACAGTTTGATAAATGCTGAAAATGTATAATTAATAATAATTCACAAGTATTACTAACCATTAATGCAATGCAAAACATGTGAACCAATAAGCTCCAGAAAATTATGGAATAACAAACTGCTTTTTCAACCATCAGTTCTCCAACAAATTGTGTAAAAATACAAGACAATACGGTTCTGTAACAAACCACGCAATAAACAGTTCAGTAAAATATTCAATTGAAAACATACCAACACTTCAAGAGAGAACTAAAAATGTGCTTTTACACAACCCAAATACTTATTGCCAAATCTGAATGTCGGACAAACTGAACTCAGCCAACAAAACCATGTTGCTTGACTTGTACACTTAATACACAAAACTTCCATAAATTGGATACACCCATTAGTAAAGTTTGATTGGATCCAACTTGGTACGTGAGTTTTAGCGCTTATTTTTGTTCAATGACAATTCAAGAGAATAATTTTGTGCATCGACAACTCTTCAAAAAGAAACGGTCAAAATGCTGTTGATGTCATTGTCAAGTTAGCTTCAAGTCAATTAGAAGCATTCAGTTTTCTGAAGGTCGAAAGTAGGTCATCCTGAAGTAAATATTCTTTTGTATATGACTGGCACGTGTGCTCCGTAAATGGAATACAGCTGAAATACCGGCATCCATCGCAGCCCATATGCTGGACCCAATAGAATGAGTAGTGCAGAACGAAGACTGCAATCAATGCTATTGGCCACGTGATAAGAATCAGCAAACGTTTCCGGTGGGCATCCCATTTTCCAAACGTAATGAATGGAAGGAAGAGAATGCCGCAGATGATGCCAAATATGTAACCTAAAACGTTGCCAATGTTATCGATGAAGGAGTATGTGCCAGCCATCAACAATATGGCAATGATGCCAGCCAGTTTAGCAAGTTCCCTCCATGGCTTGGCGATAATCTTCCATGACTGCATTAGCTCTACACTCTGAACGCCCAGAAGGCCAAACACAGAACCCATGGCGCCACACTGTGGATGATATTCACCAAACAGACCAGCTGCCTGGAAAGTTGTGAGACGAGTACTTTAACTAACAGCACTGTTGTAAGCAAGCTGTCAGCGACTGACAAATGACAAAATAGATGTTATAACCAACAACAGACGAGCACTTAACCAGAAACATTTAATTGCCCAAAATCAAACAATCACTTATTCGTGACATCAAAGAATCAATCAGTGTTATACTTTATTTACAGTTTAAAGCTAAATTTTGCCTTGTTTAGTCACTGGCTAAACTACGAAAATCAAATTAGGCCTTTTACTCTCAGAAAAATGGTTTTCATAACATTCCTTGCCATGATTGGGTTCCGCTTCATCTGTTTCCAACAAAAATATGGAAACCATCAGCTACTTAAAGAAAAGGATTCAGAGTTAATTGGGGTTTACCTAAAATGATGAATGTATACTTTGCTGTTGACTTGAGTTGCCACTGCTCATTCAGCAACAATGATGAGCCTGGTAACGTATTTAAATCCCAAAGAGCTTCAGTTAAGAATTCAACATTGGCAACTAAACAGCAGCAAAATAAACCTTTAACTTACAATTTATACTTAAAATAAATCTAACACACAATCCACGTAAATATATAAATATTGCTTATTTTCAATACTTTATTCGCCCTAATAAGCACCCATGACCCTATAAGCACCTCCACGTGTTTTCAGATTTCCCTAAAATAAGCACCCAGACCATGAACATGTACATGCACAAAATGCCTTACCTAGTTCTGTAATTCTACAGTAACATCTTCAATTTATCAATAAGATTAGACAGGCCTGAAAAAATCATTGTATGCAGAATTTGTAGACCCCGAGCCTCGCTGCTATATCGGTATTTAGCCATGACTATACATTTCAAACTTTCACCGTGCTTCAAACAGAACGCAAAAGTTTTGCTGATCTTGGGAGGAACGTGTCCCATTATGGTCTGGCCTTTCAGAACAGACGCAGCAAACTTGTCAAAGGGATTGGAATGTATCTTTCCCGTACAGATCTTCCTCAACAGGAATCCAAATTTCTTCGTACACGTGAAAACCGCGAATCGAAGACTAATAAAACTTGACCAGTGTTAAAAGCACGTGGCCAGGAAGTGCGCTCTACATACATGTACCTGTCATCGAAGACATTACTCTTCGGGAACTANTGCCGCAGATGATGCCAAATATGTAACCTAAAACGTTGCCAATGTTATCGATGAAGGAGTATGTGCCAGCCATCAACAATATGGCAATGATGCCAGCCAGTTTAGCAAGTTCCCTCCATGGCTTGGCGATAATCTTCCATGACTGCATTAGCTCTACACTCTGAACGCCCAGAAGGCCAAACACAGAACCCATGGCGCCACACTGTGGATGATATTCACCAAACAGACCAGCTGCCTGGAAAGTTGTGAGACGAGTACTTTAACTAACAGCACTGTTGTAAGCAAGCTGTCAGCGACTGACAAATGACAAAATAGATGTTATAACCAACAACAGACGAGCACTTAACCAGAAACATTTAATTGCCCAAAATCAAACAATCACTTATTCGTGACATCAAAGAATCAATCAGTGTTATACTTTATTTACAGTTTAAAGCTAAATTTTGCCTTGTTTAGTCACTGGCTAAACTACGAAAATCAAATTAGGCCTTTTACTCTCAGAAAAATGGTTCTCATAACATTCCTTGCCATGATTGGGTTCCGCTTCATCTGTTTCCAACAAACATATGGAAACCATCAGCTACTTAAAGAAAAGGATTCAGAGTTAATTGGGGTTGACCTAAAATGATGACTGTATACTTTGCTGTTGACTTGAGTTGCCACTGCTCATTCAGCAACAATGATTAGCCTGGTAACGTATTTAAATCCCAAAGAGCTTCAGTTAAGAATTCAGCATTGGCAACTAAACAGCGGCAAAATAAACCTTTAACTTACTACAATTTATACTTAAAATAAATCTAACACACAATCCACGTAAATATATAAATATTGCTTATTTTCAATACTTTATTCGCCCTAATAAGCGCCCATGACCCTATAAGCACCTCCACGTGTTTTCGAGATTTCCCTAAAATAAGCACCCAGGCCATGAACATGTACATGCACAAAATGCCTTACCTAGTTCTGTAATTCTACAGTAACATCTTCAATTTATCAATAAGATTAGACAGTCCTGAAAAAATCATTGTACGCAGAATTTGTAGACCACGAGCCTCGCCGCTATATTGGTATTTAGCCATGACTATACATTTCAAACTTTCACCGTGCTTCAAAAAGAACGCAAAAGTTTTGCTGATCTTGGGAGGAACGTGTCCCATTATGGTCTGGCCTTTCAGAACAGACGCAGCAAACTTGTCAAAGGGATTGGAATGTTTCTTTCCCGTACAGATCTCCCTCAACAGGAATCCAAATTTCTTCGTACACGTGAAAACCGCGAATCGAAGACTAATAAAACTTGACCAGTGTTAAAAGCACGTGGCCAGGAAGTGCGCGCTACATACATGTACCTGTCATCGAAGACATTGCTCTTCGGGAACCATGCATTCATGAAACGGGTAGCATAGCATCGGCAAGAATGACACTAATTTCAAAAAGTTTCTAATACCGTAAAAACGTTTGCGTTAATTTTAGGAGGAATTATTGAATTACTCATAATTGGTGTTTTAAAGTCAAAATGACCCACTGATAGTGAACACTTTCGCACACCCCCTGGAGCTCCCGGAAAATAACTGCTAGACTGTTATGCATCCAGTCACCCAGCGCCTCAATGACATTAAATATCGGTCTTACCGAGACAACACTCGAACGCTTTTGAGCAGATGAGATCAACAAGTGCTAAATAAAACACGTTCGGCAAGTTTTTGCCCTGGGATTTCGGAGCAATTTTCTGAAAAATGATCGTAATTTAACAACAAAGTTTGATAGCAATGCACCACAATTTTTGTAGAAAGTCTGTCATTATAGGTTAAGGGTACGTCACAGAGTGTAAATTTGATGAATCCTAGCTTACGTCCATACCTGTTTTGGAGACCGGGTTTCAACCACCTTAAGCTATAATTAGCGCACTTTCTGAAACAAATCTTTCTAAGCTCCCTGGGTGCTTATTGAGGTGAATATGGTAGTCCTTGTTTTAGACACGTTATCTGGGATGCTGAGCAATCAGTACATTGGCCTGCGAGTATTCACTATATAGTAAGACAGGCTAGAAGTAAGGAATGAATTCACTAAATATGAAATATGCTCCAGTAACAATCTTGAGATATGCTGTCTTAAGTTGTGACTGGGCATAAGAAAAAACTTTGTTAAACAGAGCCCCAGCTGCTTAATGTATGACCATGCACTAAGCAGCAACACTGGAATGAGCGGGTCTCAGAGGCCTGCAGGTCATGTTATATGAAAGGTGTCAAGTCTTTTACTCACCACGAGAGCCATAAGTCCACTGATAATGTATATAAGGCCAATTCTCAACCAGCCTGCCAATTTCTCAATCTGAGCACCAACCAAAACCTAAAAGTTTTTTTGGAAAAAATCAAAGAAAATGCAAAAATGACAAAACTAGTATTGAATTATTAGGAAAGACCTGAAAATGGTAGACACGCTTTTGTCTTGAGTTGGGAACTCTTAAAGCACCTGTGCAATGTTTTGTAATAAAAACTACAAGGAAATCTATAGAAACAAAATACACAAAAAGATAACAGATACCATAGTATAACTAGTCTAAGCACAACTGCAGTGACACTTGTCTTCCAGTTGTTACAATATTTTAGTATACCAATACTGGAAGTCAATAAATTTACTTCAGAAGAAAACCATTACTGAAAGTATTAATAAAAAAATTGCGTCTTGACCATAGTACAACAGAGTACTTCAGATGATGCGATACAGGCAGTGGAATAAGTATGGAGATAGACCAACTGATGAGTATGAATACCGTACATACATGTTGTAGGGCCCATACGCCAATGTTCCAAATTTTTTACTCAAGGGTTTCTCATGTTCAGCATGCGAAACACATACTGCTTCAGCAGCTATATCCTATGGAGGGGCCTTGCTACTTGTGTAGTTAAAGCTATATTGAGGATATATTGAGGTATATTAGCAGGCATTCTAGCTGGTACACATTGTACCAGACATGCACAGACCGCTCGAGTGGGCCCACTACCCTGATCACTGCTTTATTAACATACTAACAGATATAACTGAGGAGATAGAGACCTAAGTCAAGGGTTTTGCAGTGTGTCACAGTGAGACTGGCACCCACAACCTTGAGTGAAGGAAGCGGTTCACCTATCATTATGTAGGGCACACTGCCAGGCCTCGCCAATTAGGCATAATAGGAATACATACATGGAACATCCCATTTCACACAATGGTAACTTCATTTGACCCTTCGTTTTATCCTGAGTAATTGCTGAGATTACCAACTCACCATAATAAAACCAAACCAAAAGATTCCATCCCCAAACAAGAAAAAGAAACAAAGATTTTCAAAGCTGGTGCTGCACAGGCCTTTAAATCCACTACTAGCCTTTCAATGATAAAAGTACCTGAATAATGGCCACGAGGACAAAGTGGATGATCCCAAAGTGGAGCAGCAAGGAAAAGGGAAAACGGAACCACTGGTTGTGCAGGATCACACGCTGAGTTGTGTAGAACTTTGTGAAGTTATCACTGGCAGAACCAAACCCCAGATTGCAAATGTCCTTCAAGCAGTTGATCTGGAAAGATTTTTTAAGTTAACTTTGTTATCACCTTCTTATCAATACTCAGTTGTGTTGCCAAAAAATGAAGGACATGGAATTGCTGGCTGAAAACTTCAGACAACCAACATTTAAAGCGTGCCACTGTAGTTGAATTTGCAACTGTTGCTGCATATTTCCACCAGACCTTTGTGTTAAGGTTTGGCAAATGTCAAGCTGTTTTGAAAAAAATGACTGACATACAATTTCTTATTGGAAATCAACAGTCAGGGGATAACACGACAGAGGAATCCATCTGCAAATCAACTGGTGCCAGTGCATCATTCCATTGACTTTTTATAGATAGCATGAATAAGATACATCAAAATGCATTGTGATGGGATGCCAGTCATCTTACACATGCAGAATGAAAACAACCAGTGAAAATAGAGAATGTTCACTTACATTCACAACCAACAGGTGGGTGTGGATGGTGGAAATTCCATATTCGTCATAGAAACATTCAAAATAAATTGGGTTAATTAAACAATTTTCTTATCAGCCACAACCATAGAGCCTAAGTTTGCATTTACTCATGTAGAACTCTCGAAAATGGCCAAATTTGGCAAACTTCAGAACACCACATCTCAAATTGGTGATCAGATTCATGAGACTTTCAGCCGAAATGATAATTTATAAAAATGTAACAGCATTTTTGATACTTCATCCTGTACATTCATATCAAATAAAATGCAGTTATCTTATTGATGTTGTTGCTTTTTTGCTGTGGATGTACCTTTCCTTTTGGCTAAATTTACAAAAAAGACACGGTCGCGTTATCCAGTCGATAGCAGATTGCTTTAAAGTGGTCAACAATCACATTCGACAGACTTTGTACTTTCAGAAAATACATACCTAAATTATGGAGCTAAAATCTATAGTTTGTAGACATTTGGCTTAATACATCAGTATGGCTTAAAAGTTTGTGTAGGACCAGCCTCGTCGGTGTATTAAAAAACCAAGTCTAAACAAACAGTGATCCTAAAGCCTTATTTGTTAGCAATAAACATGGAATTTGAAATAGAGCTGTTGTCTGTGATGACAGCTGATGAATTTTGACTCATGGTTTACAAAATTAAAAGGCATTTCGAAGGGCACTTTCCCATGAGACAACTGCTACTGACACTAACATCTGAGGTTTTGTTACCCCAACGCCTCTGCGCACCTAAGCCTAACCTGTACTAATCAATTCACAACTTAATTCTGACATCTGACTTAACCTATAGATGCTGAAGAAAAACATTCGCTAATTTCTCTTAGTATAATGTTACTATTTACTTTCAATTTTAAAAACAGTCGTGTTGATCGTTTGCCTTTTACTTCTAGTGTTTGTTTTTAACTTTGAAACTTGTACGCGTTGGTTTATGAACATATTACACTTTCAGCCAAGCTTATGTATGGCGACTAGCTCACTTTAATCCATGAGGGTGCTATCAAGCTTTTGATATAATGACGAGGAATTCACTGTATACTCTGGGGGTAAACGGGGCACACCTTCTCATCCACTTGTGTGCAAATCCCATAAGCGTACCTCAAGACCCAAATACACAAATTGAAAAACATTAAAACATCAGAATAACTTAGCATCAATTGAATTTCACCATGATCTTTTTCACGATTTCTGAGATACTCTACAGTCAAACAACATTAGCAATGGACGGCTGGACATCAGACGTGATACTGACTATATGCAACTACAAAGTGTGCTTTAGTTTCTAAGTCTGTATACGTTTTCAAAGTCTGTGCTTCTTTCCGCTAGTTCTCAGGCCTGCATGAGGCAAACGACGAGGTCCTGCGATTTCAAGGGTAGGCAGTCATATAGACAACCCTCATGACTGCGATTCCTATTAGTTCTAATTAAGACTCCTTTTCTCAGAAATGACCACAAAAACAACACAAATTGTAATGTCTTTCACAAATTTTCATCAATTTCCACATAATGCCCGCTGGCCTGTAATTGCCCCGGCCTTAGGTAAATCTCTGACAATGTCCCTTTAGCATGACACTGCATTCACACTTGCCATTAGCCAATGTCTCTTTTAATACACTTAAATTCTAGTCCTTCTCCTTACCTCACTGCAGTGATCAGCATCTTTGTGCCACTTTCCATTCAGGTAATCACAATGTGTTTTTGAGGTAAGTCGACACAGATTGTTGGTAATGTAACAACATGGCTTCAAATTATGCGTGACCACGTCTTGATCAGGTGGCCTCTTGCTGCAGATGCTATGGCGATACCACTCGCCTATTCCTGTTAATTATTATCATAGTTTACTATCATGTACCAGAACTCCTTCCAAGAAGCGAATGTTCTAGACCACTCATTGCTGTAAAAGGCCTATACTCAGATCAGAACTTACTGATATATGAGTTTGCAAAGAACTGACAGTTAATTATTTGCCGAGACATTGGCACAAAAAATTACTGTGTGACACAGCAACTCAGGAAACCTGATCCCCAGCAAAAACGAATTGTAAGTAATTTTGAAGCTATGGAAGATCTTCATTTTGTTTCATATTTTTTGCCATGGAAGGCAAGTTTATAGCCACTAAGTTATTATTACTGTTACTAATATTATATTTATAATTTCATAGCACCAGCGCCACAGCGATAAAATTTAACATAGCTGCATGTGCATAGCAGAGCATTAAAAACTCGCCCTATTTTACAGCACCAGGTTATCCTTATAAACTATCTACAATTGTGCCTTATTAAGGCCCTAGCTTTTGCAGTATGACACCCCAGTGGTCGAGTTTTGGCAGCTCAACCGGTTCCCTAACATAAAAATCTACTGCTATCTTCAATGAAACCCCAGCTTTAGCTGATGTTATTGCTCTCTGGATATTAGCGCAGGCAACCATGCGTGAAATTGCCCATCATAAACATGGTTGTAAACACTGGGGAGATATGAGCATGTAATCACATATAGTCTGCTGAACAAAGACTTTACTTAGGAGTTTCATCAGGTCCCAACTACCAGCAACTCTGGACAGTCTATCACCATGACATTACATGGTCTTGTGAAATATGAGATGTTTGTAAAGCAATAAGTGTGAATTATTCAGGATCCAGCTTTACCTGATGTTAACACAGTGCATTCCTCAACTGTTGTTGTACCAGCAATGTTCTTTCTTGTCAGCTGACAGCAGCCAGTCAGTCTGTCCCTGGACTTAACATGAATGACTTCCAGGTAGGTATCAGCTCTCATGCACAATCCGTACACAGCACCCATTCCTATAATTAGCATCAGTGAAAAGGTGGGATAATGCGAAGAGTAAAGAACACCCACATATGTACATGTATGATATGGCTGGTTGGCAATATGAAAAGTTAATGCTTCATATACAATGCAAGCCAAAATCTTCGTCATGCAGAGCTCCTCCCTCATACCAAAAATGAATGGAAATTAACAGGAATCACTTAAAGCCATTGTGTAATTAGAATTTTGCCACCCCACGTGTCATAGGGCTCCTTTGTTCTCAAGAAAGTTATATTTCCTGCCATCTGTACTTCGCTTTGCAGCACTTAGGTTCGAGCTAATCTCTCTTCATTTTGTATGGCGATATAAGGTCATTTATTATGACTGATAAGGTACAGAAATATGAGTGTACAAATAACATAAAGATAAAATAATAATCTCTGGAAAGATGGGCAATAAAAAGCGCCAGCACTCAGGTAAGAGGAACTACCCAAAGGAGAGGGTGGTAGAGGGTGGGAAAAATGAAGAGAGATTAGCTCGAACCTAAGTGCTGCAAAGCGAAGTACAGATGGCAGGAAATATAACTTTCTTGAGAACAAAGGAGCCCTATGACACGTGACAATCATCAGCCTATGGGAGCCAGGAGCTGACCAAACTCGTGGCAGTAATACAAACGAACCAATAGTGAGGCTGGAAATGGAATGTCCTAGTGCCTTGAGTGCAGGAGGACCGCATGCAAATCTACACAAGGGGTTATTGGAAGAGTCCGAAAGATGGGGGTATAAGAGGGATGAGTCCATATTCTCGCATAAATATATTTAACGAGTGAAATGTCATTTATGCTCGGAATATGTCCCGAAAATAATAGGTGCGTCGCAAGCTCCGTTTCCAGAGATACAAAGGAGACCGTGAATGTTGATGTTGAAGACATCTCATGCTTCAACATCTGTCGTGGCGCTTTTTATTGCCCATCTTTCCAGAGATTATTATTTTATCTTTATGTTATTTGTACACTCATATTTCTGTACCTTATCAGTCATAATAAATGACCTTATATCGCCTATACACGGTCTCCTTTGTATCTCTGGAAACGGAGCTTGCGACGCACCTATTATTTTCGGGACATATTCCGAGCATAAAGTTAATTTTATCAGTCCTTTTAATGTTAACAGATTTAGCCGTCATGATGGGAAAACGGTATTAATTTTTTAAAATTTGTCTTGTAATGTATGAATTGCCATCTCTGAGATATGTTCCAAAGTTGACTAAATTTGGACATTTTTATAGGATTCTACATAACCTCAAGTTTCTCTAATTCCAAGACTAGTGCACCAATTGGCCTAGTGTGTAAGCAGATTGATATCCGTATTATTTGAAAACCACTGTAAATATTCAATCAACTGGAGATTTTTGTAATGGAAAAATAAATTTTACAAATAATGATAAAAATAAAAATCATCAGCATGTCTTGGACATTGAAAAATCTCTAGTTTTAACTCCTGACTTACAGTAGTTTCCAAATCCACCATCTGGTCCATTTTTAAGTGCTTCAACAGTCTTTTGTCCCGCATCGAGACTGATTACTTCAATTACGTAGAACAATGAATACATTAAGGTGAACAGGTCTGTCCCAACTGAAATAATGGTCGCGTGAACTGAAATTCAGTTGGCCAATACTTATCGCAAATTTCCTTAGAAAATGATCCTAACGTAACTTTTCACAATGAATTTAATTTTCAGAAGCCAAACATATAAAATTTCTGGTTTCAGTGTATGATATTCCAGTTTAGTTCAGCCAATGTGTTTCATAGCCATAAAGTCATGACTAATGAGGTTAAATTACCCTGATCCACACAAAAGATCAGCTTTAGTCGCATTTGCACAAGGCGCACTTCTGGTAACAAGGAACAGCTGAAATTTTAGGAACAGGTGATAGAATGCAAGTATATGCCTGTAAACATGACTGACATGAGCAAGTTGTCACTGTGACGGCCATTTTTGAAACTGGTTTGAAAGGCAGAGCAAATACTTTGCACTCCATCAGTTGCTCCATGCAGTGTCAACTATTGTCAAAAAACAAACTGGAGCAGCTAAGGCAGAAGGGATTAGCTCTGTTACACTTGCTCAATAAGGTATATACAGTTGGTCTGCTGGCATATTCCACGTGGTTTGAACATTTGCTATTTTTTATGCGAGCATGCACAAACAGTTTTCGTGTTTATCCAGCTTGCGATCAAATGTCGTGTCAATGCGACATAAGTGGAGCATCTTGTACTGTGACAATTATTCCTTGCCACAAAACGGCTTTAGAGGAGTGCTCTTGATGAGAACAACTGATGACGCGCCAACAGTTGTACAGATCTACCATACAACTGAGCTTGATACCGTGAACAGGCTGAGGGAGTCGCAAATTTTACAGACACACAAATCCCACAGACTTAAGAAGTTTGCTGTACCTATCAGAGCTTCCATTGGTGGGCCTATCCAGACATTGGGAAGAAACCAGTGGTGTACAGTCACTGGGCCTTCAAATGTGACGTCATCCTTAAGTTCCAGCACGGGATCAACAGATATGGTGGTCACGCCACCAACAGCGATGGCCACAATCAATACTATGAGCTGTAGCTGTAATATTCACATGGTGTAATAATTACTAATTATTGCATTAGGTAAAATATTGGAACCCCGACAAAAACGTGCACAACAACGTTATGCACCAATGTTCTGCAAAGATCGTTGAACCCTCCTCACAATTGAAACCGATTGGGAGGCCTCTCACAGGGAATCGTTGGCAAATTTAGAATAATTTGACCAAGTAAAATGTAATCTGTACACTGCCTCTGCTAGCTTCATGAAATATTTGAGAGGTCAAAATGTTCACTGAGTAGCACTTAAACAGCACCCCCTTTGATATGAATGCAGTGGTGTTGCGTCATGATGACTAGAACTGGAAGTTTTATGCAGTGGTGACACAGCTGGCGAATTTGCAAAGGAACAATACACTTGGCTCACAATTTGCAAACGCACAATACACTTGGCTCACAATTTGCAAACGCACAATACACTTGGCTCACAATTTGCAAACGCACAATACACTTGGCTCACAATTTGCAAACGCACAATACACTTGGCTCACAATTTGCAAACGCACAATACACTTGGCTCACAATTTACAAACGCACAATACACTTGACTCACAATTTGCAAACGCACAATACACTTGACTCACAATTTGCAAACGCACTGCATCAGGAGGCCAAGACAAAGTGTTATGTTATTGGTGGTTAATTAACCCAAGATTCCTACGTTGACACTCTAGTCGGTCAACATTGGGTAACTCGACCAGTTTGCGCACCTCACAATATGCTGGCTTAGATCAAAGACACCATGCTGTTGTGGTTAATTAAATTCCCTCAGGATCCTGATGTTATCGCTCTCTAGATAATGCAACCCATTATAAAACACATTGGGGGCGAATAGTATTTCTAAATTTTAGTTTTGAAAGTTTGTCATATTCGAATAGTTTGTGAAAGTCACGTGAGTAGTTTTTTGAACTTTGAAAATTGGACAAGAAACGCGACTTAAATTTACAGCCTAAAATGTTTGTTTAATGTTGCAATATGTTCCTCATTAACAAGGTACCTAAACTACACCCGTTAACGGACTCATAAACATGGTCATGGACGCATGAACACGACTCACGTACCTGCAAACACCATTCACTGACTCACAAACACGGGTACCGACTCACAAAATGATCCTTTCACCCAAATACACGGGACACGTACTCACATTCATGAAGAAAGACGGTTCACGGACCGCCAAACACGGTTTATGGACAAAATATAGATGTCAACTGACCCAGGAAGCCGATGAGGCTGTGACCCGTGTTTGGCAGTCTGTTAACCATGTTTATGAGTCCCTTAACCATGTAGTTTAGGTACCTTGATTAATTCTGCTGGGTGTGCAATCCAATTGGGCCATTTTTACCAAACCACCAGGCGGCAGTTGGACTTCGAAGTAAGCCATTAGTTTCATTCTACAATTCTTGGCATGTTGTCAATGCTTCTTGGCACCAGGAGCACTGCAAGTCACTTTTAGACTATTAGAAGTGATTCACAGACAAGACAACTTACCCCTACCCAGAGAATAACAAAAAATTTCTAACGGTAAAATCTCATCAATATGGTGGGCACGTGAAATTTTACAGTTTCATTTTTCATAAATCATATGTAGAACCAAAATGTTTTTCTACATCCAAGTTATGTAGTCACAGCTATGCACAGACAATATTTTAAAGAATTCTGAGCATTCTGAAACAATCTTAGAAGCCCGTAAAAACGAAAAAATACAATTTCGGTATTTATTTTCATCCAAAATTGGTGAAAATTTATTTTAACCACACTTTCCCAGTCATAATTGCCTATGGAATCATAAAACCTGAAGAACTTACCACAGTGATAATCCCTATGAACCATGGCCTGAATACATTGAGGTCCTCTAGCTGTTTTCGTATATGGCGTATGTGGTGGTGATGCGATTCGATGGATACATGGGATTGACTGCCATGAGGGTGACGGGCATGCACAGCGTGTGACACCTTACCTTGGCAGTAGAACTCTGAAAATGAGGAGACACCGATCAATGGGAGACTTGCACATTTGATTGCGACTTATTAGTGTGGGGTCATGCATGAATACGAAGGTATGAATATAATTGACAATTGTTTCTCTTATAGCACATAAATATATCAAGATGTGAATTACAATAGCAGCAGACATGAAGGAACAAATGGCACTGACATGTATGCAATACAAAATAGACCATTGTATTGGGATGACTAATTATAAGGCTGCGTGGCAGTACTCCATATATCAAATTATTATTTAAAGTTACCTCTTCCAATTTCTAATGCTTGTGCTATGACTTCTTGCTTTTCAATAAGCCTTTCAATCATTCTCTTCTTCCTTGCTTCAAATATCTCTCTCTTCTCATTCTCTTCCATCTACAACAAACTTATTGAACCCTTGAAAACCATTTGAATTATGAAACATCTTGATACACTATCAATACATCAAGAATGCATGCTGTAGATGCAATAGCTTACACATACAGCAGCACAGAATCTTTGTTTAAGTTCATTTATGGAATCGAAACAGTGAATTATATTCCACAAGTTGTGAATTCAATACCAAAATTCAACAGTCCAAGCTCACGTCAGAGGACGCCACTTTGCCAGGATATGGGCTACTTGCGAAACACTCGCTTTTCATTCACGTGATGTTCACTGATCTTGTTTTTCTTGCAAGAAACGTGGTCTATGGAATGCTTCCCAGATTTTGGTGAAAAGTAAAGAGTTTAAGTTTGACTGAAATCCAACCACTCAATGACCTTCAAGTGAACTATGGTCAGCTGCAACAACAGAAGAAATTACTAATTTTAAAGTATGAGAACTTCAATGTTTATCAAATAACCAATGAAAAACATTTGCCCTTTACTTGTCTCTAACTGGATGACATTGGAAAGAGCTTGAGCAGTTTTGTGCACCCATGAGCAACAAACTGGTAAAACCTCACCAATTTTGAAAAAAAAACATAATGGAATTGCCTTACCACACGTACCCGTTTTTTCACCTTTATGAATCACTCTACTAATTCCTTTGTGTCAAAGTGGTGGTGGTGGTGGTGGTGGGGGGGGGGTTACATGGGTTACATGAGTTACATGCATCCTCCTAGAACATCTATTTCCAGCCTTCTTATTGGTCCACAATGTTACACATACCACAAGATGGTCAGCTCAGGGATCCTAAAGGCTGATGATAATCAATGGTTCTTTGAAATTTCCTTCGTTATGTAAACTCGCATGTTTTCAGTTGGATTTCTTTCTGTTGGCAACACAGATGCATCTCTTCAATTTTTCCCATCCCTAACTCGCTACACTACACATGTATGTACTTAATCAGCACACAATATGACCAGCAAGTGAAATTCCATTTTTTCAATTTTTTCTACAACATAAAATATAGATTAAGAAAAATGTTGCATTTAACAAGCATGGTTTGTACTGTGTAGATATCATTAAAACAACTTTTGGTACATTTTCCCCATTACTTGCAGTTAAGTAATTAGCCTTTGAAAAATGGAAAAATGATGATTTTGACAACTATTTTGTGAGCAAAACAAGCGGAAAATTGTCATAGTTTCTTGTTCCTTTGTGTTGTACTTGTTATTGTCCATCTTCCAAGACATTTCATCTATTGTATAATGATTCTCATACAACCACTTGTAATACTATTTTGTCAAAATTACAAAAAATTTTTTGCCAAGCTATGGTCTCCTTTTCATCTATGGCAACTAGCTTGTAATGGCACGTTTCTCGCTATTTATCAGCGGGACATGTGTCCGTCACAGAAATAATTTTCAAAATTAATCGTTTTTCATTTTTTGAGGGCTTCTAATAACACCTTGTGTTCTAAATTGGTGAGATTTTACCATAGGCTGTGAACATCCATCATAATAAAAGTGTACTTGTGTTGGGAATTAAAAGGCAGTCAAATTCTGATCTCTGACTGAATGATCACAATAACACATTGAATTCAGTAGCATTAAGCTATTACCCTAATTTACACCACAAAGGTTGTAGAGTGGATATCCAGTTACTGTTCACAAGCCCTTGTTTACTCATGTGTGGTCAGACAGTACTGTCTAGCCTGGAGGTAACTGAAAATTTTGTCTTCACAGATAAGCTTTTACTTTTAGATGTGAAGTTTTACCATAGTTGCCTGGGCAGTGTAATAAACATTACATTACATCAAGGCTATGTAGGATGTCTACTAGAACATCATGTCTCATGCAAACAGTTTATAAGATTTATACAAAACTTTTAGTCACTATGCTCTACACACTATTCTCCAATACATTGTCTGGAATTATTTCTTAAATCTCCCACTTTTGCATGAGGGACTGTCAGATAGAGTTTTTAGGATTTTTATGAAAAAAATGTAATCACATTATAGTGTTTTTTGAAGTCATCTTGAAGATTTGGCAAATCAAATTTTGATCATGTAATTTTTAATAAAACAATATGGTTA
Source organism: Phoronis australis (assembly GCA_002633005.1). Classification (NCBI taxonomy): domain Eukaryota; kingdom Metazoa; phylum Phoronida; family Phoronidae; genus Phoronis; species Phoronis australis. Next base: position 231,835 of record NMRA01000074.1, on the reverse strand, counting down.
TGAGACACAGTTAATGGCAATGGCGGGTTAGTAAAAAGTCAAAAATTATATTCTAGACTTTATGCATTCAAAAAAATATGTACTTTAACTGATTAAACTTAAAGTTTACAGTTGTTTAGCTATTTGAAGAACTATGCAGACTAGTTAATAAAGTACTTGATCACTATAATGAAAACAAAACAAAGTCTGCTACTCACCAGGGAAACAGACTTACATAACTTTTTTCATGAAACTTGCCATGGTGTTGGTGATAACTTCATGAAGAAAATTTGATGCAACTGACTAAATGCTTGCCTCAATGAATTCTCTGTAATAATCCAGGGCTTCTTTTCTGTAAGCAAAATCTTTTGGATCTGCTCCGGGAGGAAGTGGCTTAAGTCCTTTCTTTGCCAACTCCTCATTCTAAAAAGCAATTGTGTGAAGTTGATTGACATAGTTTTCATTGAACAGTAAGTTTTTACCAATTAAGGACACATAACAGAAAACATAGAATTTCATTATTCAGTTGCTAAAAGATAATTCTGGTTCATTCACTACAAGGCTGGTAGGGCACCGCTAACATCTATCATACAATGACATCTTGCAAAATTTTAATTATATGTAGCACCACAACCAGCCTTTGAAAAACAAAAATTAGACGTCTATTCTTGTCTGAAAGTGAAGAACTGGCCATTCCACTCATGTCAGTCAAACCTCGGCATGCAAAGTCTACATTATGACAGTCACAAAAGTTACTCACATGTGAAATGCAGCTCTTACACGACAAACCTACAGTACATGGCTTATGTTTTGCTAACTGGGGGGGGGGGGCAGGGGGTCAAGATTGTCCCTTATTTAGTCAAAGCAGAAAACAAAAACCATGGGAAAAATAGACTACTTTTCCATTGCGTTGACTGACTGAACACACAGACCACGGCACTTCTTTCATTACCAGTTTACTACTTATTGTTTGCGTTATAGAATTCTCTTCAGAAACTCTTATTTTACTTGGACGCCCCTTTCACCATTTAGAGCTAGATCCACGGTTGTCATGGACAAAAATGTTGCAATTTTTGAAGATGACTAAAAAGTTAACACTTAGTTCTCTGCGATGGTTTTCATTGATGTCATTCAATAATTTAAAATGGGAACCATACAGTGATGATTGACTTAGCTGAGTTTTTGTCACTGGTAGACATCACAGTCGGACACAGGCAGGCTATGTGAATGAAACAACTTTGAAATCAGAATATTACTACGATGTATGTAGAACTAGGATGTGATTGACGACATTCAGAGGAATACATGTCTATGTCATGATATACCGTCAAAAAACTCAGTGTTACACTCAACTACCAGCTAACAGTGACACGGATAATTTCCCATGCATATTGAAAATCTGATAATTATCTTTAATCAGAATTAAACGGACTGCAGTCCATGATTAAGTTGGTAATTAACATCGACTTTCAAGTGACGTTAATTAGCGTGCAATTACTAGTTTAGTTAGACTTTTAATAAGAGAAAAGTGTCAGTTATGGCAATGAATGAAAATAAAGAATTATTAAGTTTACACAATTTTGTAATTAGACTTGTTACTTAATGATCAATGCCTTTCTTGAAATGAAAGTCATAATTTAGAAGTTATTCCTGGTAACTAGCTTGTAACAACTAAACAGCATTACCTATGTACCATTCTCTGGAGTGTAAAATCAACAAATTTCCACAACCACTGATCTAATCTTAAGAATCAAGCTCCATTAAACTAGTCAAGCAAGCCTTTTGTGTTGGTACACAATACTGTGGTTAAGCTGGTAAGAGCTTATACTGTCACACAAAGAATCAACAGGAGAAAGTCAAGTCTAATTTCTCTGAGTCAACTGTTTTTTCGCCATTCGAAGCTTTTTGGTGAAAGTACTTCATACAGAACACCTCTGCTTCACAACATTTGTTGAAAGTTGTTTGCAAATAGTATTTTTAAATCAGTTCTGGTCAGGCACATTGTTTACAACATAATTGCTGGATTATGTGAGCTTATCATATGAAAGCAGACAATAAGAGAGCTGGACTGTGTAAACATTGGTTTGCCACTGTCAAACTGCACAGGGCTCACAGTATCCCCACTGGTCCAAGAAGGCAGTCCAGATACTCATTCCACAGTGCTGGATACTAATTCCACAGTGTGGGGGGGGGGTGCGTAACAGATAAATTTTACTGTTCCAACACAGTAACCATGCACAGTGAAACCATGGCAATTAGCTCCGTCTGCAGGTCTATCAAATGGAGCTGAGGGAATTCACTGCAAATTTAATCGTCATACTTGAAGCTGCAAGTCCGTTTCTTCTCCTGTTAATGCAGTCTCCATAAAGCTCGGCTGTAAAAACGACAAAATAAATGAAACACGAAAATGAACTGACACAGAGTTTGGAAGTGGGGATGTGCTGCTGCATGGAACCATTTTTGTAATTTTGGAAAAAGAACAGCCAACATATAGCAGTGACATGCATATGTCACTCGATGGAGAAAGCCAAGTAGTTGGTGGACAGCATGTTTCATTTCCGTATCGATTTGATGCAAGGACATCTTCCAAAGCATTTTTATAACTCGATCTTTGCGACCATCATGCCGTCAATACCCGACTGTTGTGCAGTTGATGTTCAAAGGGTTCATACAAAAATGTCTAACTTATCAAAATGTCCGTGAATGAAAGAAAGTACATTTCATCTCTGTCGCCTAGGCCCCTCTTGTACAACATAATTATAAAGTACATAAAGCCAACGGATGTTTTTGTATTCTCACAGCCCTAAAGGGATGTTTGCATTCGCGCATGTATGTTTACTCATTTTCTACCAACGTTTGGCATGAGGGCCAGTCGTAATTTAACAGTTACTTTATAAGTATACATTCACACCCTAAAAATGACTATACACATGTGGATCATAGCAACTTGTTTGAAACATGGATGGTATTTATTTCATTTTCCCATGGTCACTGTTTCAAAACCCTTCCCCACCTCCTGTGTGCTATTTGTGACATTCTGTAGTACATCCTCTGAACTCACCGCCAAATGAAGTAGGTAAACTTGGCTGGACAGAACAGTGCCTTGAATGTATCTACAGATATCAGAATGCCAACACCAAGTCCCAGAAACTCAAACATTGTTAGCTGTTCATGCATATACTAGCTAGCTGCTGCCAGTCTTTAGTTTATAAGGCTGAACTAATTCCCAGGTCAGTGTCAAAGTATGTGACATGCCAAGTTTCTCAGCTTGAATACACAACTAACAGATGAGATTAATCCAAGACCTCAGAAGCACTAACCCAATATAAGGTCTCCCAGTTAAAACGCGTGTCCAGTGAACTCAACATTTTCTAAGCTTTGCCTTTTCATAAAAGACAAAAAATATTCCCTTCTTAAAACCTCACTTCTTCATCCTTGTCTTCATGCATTCTCTCAAGTACAGCCATGCTGTCAGGTCCTATGTTTTCAAAGGAAGATTGTCTATGATGTTTTGCCCGTTCTTTGACTGGAGCTTTAATGGGCTGGTCAGGAAATGCTGAAGTAGTTGCAGTCATTTGTTCTTGCATGACCAGTGAAGATGGCGTTGGTACGGTCGGTGATGTCACCTAAAGGAACAAAAGTATAGACACTCACCAGATATAGACTGAATAATAACTTCTCTGGGCATTTGGCTTCCCATACGAATTTCAACCAAATTTGTCAGTGAAGTAGCTTTTAAACAAACTCCGTATGTCTCAAAACATTTGCTGTCATGGAGACACAAAGGCTATTTTTTCTTAAAATGTGTAAAATTACAACACATCCTGACATGATTCAAAACTAGAAAAGAACAAGAGTATTTTTTGAGTTATTCATGCTATTTTCAAAGCACCTGTCTTGTCAAAAATCATTTTACTAGATCACAATTCGCTATACATGGTTTCAACTTGGTATATTTCAGCAGAAGTGCCTCTCTGCACCAGAAAGAAGTTACAATTAATGTATCGTTTTTAATTAACTCTGCACCAGAATTGGTTTCAACTTGTTCCTTGCTCAGATTAGGAATGACTCTTCACTATGGTAGTGCGCTCAAGGCCATGCACATTAATGCAAACAATGGCAGTACGCTGTGACAAGCCAACCTTTTGAGCCAAGTTGCAGACCTCAAGCAACATCAAACTGTCAGTTGTTGCCAAATAAGCCATAAGACTTAAGTCTCTGAATCTGAGCAAGAAACAAGTTTAGATTTATTGTGCCAAGTGTCCTAAATCTTTTGACAGAAATTGAGTGTATTGCCGTTTTAAAATAAGGGTGGAATATCTTTTAGTTTTCTAAAACTCCATTTTTTGAAATGCCTTTCCAAAGAACTAAGACAAAAAAAGAGGCAGTGTGACCTAATAAAATAGTGTAGCGCTTAATTTCTTTTTAATTTACTCAAGGTCGTAGTTCGAGTGCCTGTCTGGGGCATAAACTGCTAGACCCATCAGTCAAATCTTTATATAGCTCCTCAATTCGCTATAAACTATAGCATAATAATAGTTCCAGGTGACCAATTTTGGGTCCACCTGAGCGGCCTGCGTATGTCTGGTGCAACATGAATCAGACAGCCTGCAATTATACTTTGTTCAAGACACACTAATCAATTACAAGGTATGCATAAAACTATTATAGTTTATTTTTTTGAACTTTGAGAAATATACTTTAGCATATCGCAACCTGAGCAATATCAAATAACGGAGTTTATAGATAAATGCAATTGAAGTTCTGCGGTCATCAAAAGCTACTTCTGGTCAACTTTCACTGAAGATCTGACCATGCATGAAATGCTCTAGTTTTACTAAACATTATAAAAGATGCCAGAGGGTAAGTTCTTCTTTGTGTTACTACTGGTGATGTCATATGTTTGTGTACTGCAACACTGACAGACATGTCCTGAACACATCCACTAAAACAAGAAACTGTAGGAACACCGCATTTATCCACCTTCACTCTTATCAGGCTTCTATTGTGAGTCAGCATGCGTGAATAATTGGCTGATAAGCCACCTCTGGAACTACTTTTGGCTGAATGGATGACCAGGCCATAAAA
>NMRA01000074.1:206186-226326 GCA_002633005.1 Phoronis australis | reverse complement strand
ATGTGTTCCAAAATCTAAATAACTTGGGTCCTATATTTTTGTATTAGTGCGCGCCGAATGAAAGTAATCGTGAGTGTTGCTGTGTTGCAAAATCTCTTATCCTGGGCCGATTTGAAAAATTCAAAGTTGTACTCATATTTGTTTTCGCTCCTCTTTTCAAATATTACAGTAAAAACTACGTAAAACTCTCACCATAAAAAGTACAGTCTGCTAGCTAGACTGTAATCAGCTGATCATATCCGCATGAGCGAAGCCAATTATCCTCGCTCGTGACTCGATGACTAGAGCAGCCTGGCGGCATCCCTTTGATCGTGAGCCGAGTGCGACTCAGCCAAGGTGGATAAATACGGTCTAGTTCAATTTTCCATACCCCGCCGTTTACCTTAACCACTGGGGTTAGAACCAATTTTATTTAGTGGGAATGTTCATAGCATGGAGCCTTTGAGTATCCCTGGGCCAAAGCCAACACCACTGACTGGTTTATCAGTATTATATAGTTCTGTTAAGGTCCTATATAGGTTAATGGCTACTATTTCCTTTCTTCAATTTTAAAACCAATCATAATCGCTGTTTGCCTTTAACTTACTGTTCGTTTTTGACTACTGGTACACTTTGCTAAACAGATGCATTGGTTTACAAACACAATTATCTCATCCTGTACACATTCAGCCAGGCCAATCAATCTGTCAGTAGGTTGTCAAGCTTTATGTGCTGAGGAATATGCTGGATACTTTGGGGTAAACAGTGCAGGTTTTCTTGGTGCAATTCCAATTATAATAGGGCAAGATTTGCCTAATGTTTAACCTTACAATTGTCAAAGTGTTAACTTCCAAACTTGGAAACTTACACATGCGGTAAGTTAGTCAAAATTACCCAAGACAAAACTTACAGATATCAAAAACCTGACATCTCTTTCTTGAAGCGAACTTGGGACAAAATTAATTTATCTTAAAATTAACTGAAATTTAACACTTGTCTTAGCTATTAGTCAGTTTTCCTGGAAAGGACCAAGGTACTGATATGTTTGAACTATACTTTGTGCACTCTTTAGAAACATACTGTGAATAATACGCTTACGAGGAAGTCAGGCACTGAGATATTTGGGAATTTTCACCGCTCGTCCTTCTGAGCGGCTTTTACTAGGATCAATTTAGAGAGTGTGGCGCCCGAGTCAGATACAGTTGTGATGATCGCATTGTCCGCTGTGCGAGCAAGACCCAATTACGTGTAATTACCCGACCATAAACTGTAGTAAACATCTCTGCCTGTACATACTGGTGAATTTTCAAAAAACATTAACAAACAATTTTCCGTTAAGAACTAACACCATGGCGGTATTCAGATGGAAAAAGCAACCAAGTGTGGTTTTCGATTTTTAAAAATCGCTGAACATTAATCACAAACATTGGGTATTACTGATGATTCTTGATGGATTTACAAACGCTGTTCACAGTTTACAACATAACATGGATTATTCTTTTAATGTTCTACCAGTCTTGTTTAACCAGATTTTTGACTAGGAAACAGTAAAGTACTTAACTTGTGCCCACTCTTCATTTTTATGAGTGACAAAAAGCTAGTGGACAGTGCAACCAAAATTGTCCAGAGATTCCAAATCTTCAGTTTGGTTATCACCATAGTTGCACTTCTGTAAATATTTTATGTTTGAGTTCTAGTAATGATTAAACTTGAACTAACAACACGTGTAGTTTTGTTTGTTGTGAAATGTTTAGTGTACCTGTAATCTGGAAAGTTCAGGAATGGGTTCACAATTAAACTAATCGAGTTTTACTGGCTATCAAAATTTACCACAGTAAGTTCAAAAATAAAATAAACAATATCAACCCGTTCTCGGTACGAAAAAAACAAATGAACAGGATGAGTACTAAATATGAAATGAGGAAAACGGGTATGAAACATATTTAAAACCATCATTTCTTTGGGAAATTACCCTTTGTCAAGATAAACACAAATTAAATGTTTTAGTCATTTTGTAATATTTAAAATGTACCAAGTTACTCTCCACACTTGCAGGCAATAACTTTGTACAAATGCCAGAGAAAACCAATTTGGGTGTACTAACAACCACCATTGTTGAGACAGTAGTGCTAGCTATTACCTCATTAGCACAGATCTACATCAATACAAAGGGCATGCTGAATCGCCATCATAAAAGTTGTCTGGGGCTGAGAGAATCCCAGTGGTGACCACTGTAAGCGAGAAATTCTCCACATGAATGCGTGACTTCCTTTTCAGCGCAATATTCATGGTATGGACATTTCAAGACATTCCCACTTCATGAAAGTGTCTTCTAGGCCCTTATACTGTCTATTCAGTAGTTATATTTCAAAGATCAAATATACATAAAAATTTCATTTTTTGTTGAATGTTAACCACAGGAGGATGCAAGCTTCATAAACTACCTGAGAAGCCAACAGAATTTATGCAAAGATAAGCAGAAGATCATAATCACGAACTGTGAAAATCCAGCACTATTTTTAATATGACTTCAGTTTAAATTCTTGTAGATTAGGTTTCTCATTACTAACAGTTATATTGTCAGTTACTCACAGTTTCTGAAGCACCTGGCATTTCTTTTTTCTAAAAAAATAACGTCAAATCTCAACATGTTATCAAACAAGTCTTTACTAACAATCGTTGCAAAGTTAGGTATAAGATTCAGAAAGCAAATAAATGTGTGAATGTTACAACTTTTATCTTCTTATGTACAAGTATTCACATATACTTGTATTGAAGGTACATCACCACCAATCACGATAAGGCAAATTTAAAATAGGAGAAATTTTCCCTTGTAAATAAGCCGTTCACAAAGTTGTAAAATATCTGTAATTTCATGAATGGCCATGTGGAATTGAAAACTTCCATCACACCATACACTAATTAAGTCAATAAAATCACGTCTGTGCCCGGGTTTGCTTTGAAGCTGGCCTCTGTATTAGCTGTGCACAACTGGATGCTTGAAATTCAACATATTTGGACAACTCAACTACTCATTTCTGGGGTTAATTAAGCAAAATGACTTATGTGTTCAGATTGGCTGCTCTTGATTGACTGCGGTCAATTTAGCTGGGTCACCCAACTAAGACATCTGAAGTTAACCAGAACCACTCAGACCTGAGCCAATGCCTTGATCACAAAACTGCATGTCCCTACCTTGGCACAGGTATTGAAGCAGGGACCCAACAATGATTTCAGTCCACTGCTCTTCTTATCCTGCAAGCCCTTAGTATAGATCTTCTGCAGCTTCTTAAACCTCTCACGCTCCTTAGAGTACTGCACCGATGTTGGCATATCATCTGCTCTGTAACCAGTAGACAGTCGGTGAAGCTGAACAATCTCCAATTCATCCCCTTTTGGTGTACGGACCTCCCCAGCCTGGAAGAAAAATCGAGATGCAGATGATACTGGAGTTTTCTGTACTGGCTGATGAAGGCTACCATGCAAGATCAAGAATCAAATACAAATGAAATGATAAAATTCTTCAACACGGTAATTTTGCTAATTGGTAAATCACAATCACGGTCCATATTCGAGAGTTGTCAGTGTTATGGGCTAAAATAAATTTTTTTGATCATTTCTATCAATTGCCAACTGAATCTCATGTGCAAAGAGTTACTTAGTTGTGCAAAAATAAAAAAGAATTTATCAAAATCAGATAGTGTTTGAGAAATTTATGCATTTTTTGTCTCTGAATTTCATGCATTTTTAGTGTTAAAAGTGGCCATTTAAAAATTACAATTCTCAAGTGTCAACAGCAGAAAAGAAATTTATTTTATTAAGCAATTGTTTTGATATGACTAGGAATAACTCACGTTACTTACAAAATCGCTTATTGTGCACACAGTGTGCTTAATCATTGAGAAATGGTAGGGTCATTTCTAATTTCTGTGTTTCTAACCATCATTTACTATAAAAAAGGTTAAAAAGTAAAGCTAACACTCTATAATAAAAGAACTGCAGAATATGTTAGCCTAGGCAACTCAGCAAATTATTCAATTTTTAAACAAACCAAAAGTTTGGATATTAATTGGGTTCTGCTATGTTGAAAAGGGGCTGATAAGGCTTAAAAAATGTAGTTTACATACCCCCAAGTGAAATTCATTAATACAAATTATGATTGGAAATGAAATTATTACTTTTTAAATCACAACATCGTGCTTACTATAATCAAAGAAAAACAAATGGCCATACAAAATTATGTTATGTAATCATGAGATGCAGAAACAGTGATGTAGTGCATGTACCCCTTTTGCAGTGTACTTTTACCCCCATGTTAACAAGTACCATGAAACTAAACTATTACTTGGTAAGTGAGCAACATTGGTCACAGGCAGTTTTGTCCCTTAAAAATATTAGGTTAGGTTTGTTTTTACAACTACTTACGTGTTGTGAGTGAAATATTAGCATTTGTGTAGTGTACGAACCCCTATATTTTAACATGTGCCAATTCTCAAAGAATGGCAGACATGCACATGGATGCTGTACTTTTTATTTATTCTCTTTGAATACATTTGGTTAATGAACTAACTATCAGTAGATTCTATTAAGTATTCAGTTATAAACCTGACATATCATTGAAATGTAGTGTAGGTACCCCTGTGCAGTGAATGTACCTTCAACCTCTGTGCAATAAAATATTGCCTACAATTACTAACTGTAGTTCTCAAGAACAATACTGGACATTCTAAATACATCCAGTCTGACAAAAATACAATGGATATTATCAAATTTGTGGGCAATAGAATGCCACACAGGACTTAGCCTGAATAACACCCTAGAAGACACGTCATGTGACGACTGATGTTGCTCTATCTCTCAAGAAAACTTGCAGGAAACCAACACATAGTGACAGCACAAAATCCGAGACCATGAGAGACATTTGTAACTTAGACAAAATTTGACTTTGATTAATTGTACGTAATTACATAGTATAGGTACCCCCCGACCAGTATCATTTGTTCACTGTTTACAAGTTGAACACTGCGGGATCCATCATTGCTTAAACTAAACTATTTCAAACAACAAGTGAATGAATTGAAAACAGCATCAATAAAGTTTTTGAAAAAGTAACTACTTATCCTTTTCTTTTTGTAGCAATCATATTGGAAGAGAAAAAGTAATTATCATACTGTTAAGATATGTAATGCATCATCATCTAGAACAACTTGACCAGAACGATAATGATTTTTCTTACTCTTGTATGTCATACTTCTTCAATTGTCAATTCATTAATAAATTAATAGCTACCTTATGAATGTTTTGCTTTAAGTGGGTTGTGGCAACAAGTTGTATTGTACATACCCTTTAATACAATTGTGATGCATCAGGCCATAAAATTTTATTTGGTGATTCTTGAGTAAAAATATTTTAGATTACAACAACAACAGCTTTGTAGCCAGGGCCTAATGTCAGTAATATGCAATGCCTTATTACACAGTAAGCTGAGTTTGCTCCTGCTCATAATAGCCCATTAAAGTTGTTATCTTAATAATCTAATTACCCCTAAAGAAATGGGACAAATTTGAGCTTTTTGGTCTACTTCAACTTTGATCTTTAACCAAATGGGACACCATGTACTACCATGACCTGGCAATAATAAACACAAGAACAGGACAGTGAAAATGTTACATAAGTTGTTTGTCTTAGTGTCAAATTTGTAAAACTATTACAGATCTTTAGACCTTAAAAAGTATTTTTGGTCCAACATTTTTTTTCGTCAAGAAAAATGGCAAAGTGAAAAATTCTTTTCTGCTATATTAATTTTGTGTTCTAAAGTCAAAATATCAAAACTTCAAGTAACCTTACACTCAACTAACAATGTTCAATTTACAGTGTTACATCCACAAACATTACAATCGCATCAGTGCACTTGCTCCACCATGCTTTTACCTTAACACTACCAATAAATTTTTCTGTAGCCAGTCCCTGCCGTATCTCATCCAAGAGGGTGTTATTCTGCCGGTGACTACCAAATATCTCTTTGTTAGCGTGATGGGTTTCTACCCCTGGAAGGTGGCGACCCTTTGGCATGAGATCATCTCTTACAGCTGATGTGGTGGCTACAACTGCACTCTCCAGATGGATAGGACGTGCTGGAGGAAAAAGGGATAGCTTAAGTGAAACGGCTGGTGGTATTAACCCTCTTAAACATTTGAGGGTGCTCCGGTTACACTTTTGGCCGGAATAAATATAACAGCTAATTGTTAAACTTTCAGCCACAATGCCTACTTCTGTCCACAACTCAACCAAACAATCTATGATGGTCAAGAAAATCAACTCTCTGCTAAGTTTTTTGCACTGCGTTTCAAAATATAATGAACTTCACTTGTCATTTTGTTTTTTCGACTGCACTAACCTTAGCACCGTCATAAATTTGGCCAGGTTTAAAATTCTTGTGGTCAGAAAGAATCACTGTAAGGCTGTAAAATCCTAAATCAATGAGTAATGCAAAAGACCCTTGAATAGAGCAAATTTAAATCCATCACAACCTTGCAAATTGTTTGATCACCAAATAACGGATATAAATTAGCTCCTATTGACAAAATGAATAAGTTTTATCAACTGCAAACCACGAACTCACTACTTGAAATTTTATTTTTGAGCCATTTTCGGATTAGCTGCCATTTTGAGACAACAATGATTATTTGCCATTTACTTTAATGTACGTGTACTTGGAAGAATCTTTTGCCATTTACTTTAATGTACGTGTACTTGGAAGAATCTTTTGCCATTTACTTTAAAGTAAGTGTACTTGGAAGAATCTTTTTACTTTTAGATACTAGTCACAAATGAGTTTTATAGCAAAAATTAAGGACATCCCAAACCCTTTTCCAGAAATTAGCTATTTTTACAACATATTTCACATAATTGCCTAGCAAAATACCTTATCTTCATTCCAGGGGACTTTCAAAATACAAAACGTATACCGTGTAGCAAGAAAAAAGATTTAGCAGAACCACCTTGGAACCGTACAATCGTGTGGAAATTTGTTTACTACTTATCTGAGGTTAGTTTAACAGGGCTGTCACTCAAATCAAATTTCCCGCCAGGCACAGAGCAGCTCCCACGTGCTCATGTACTTCAGTTCTTTCATTCACCATAATATTGAATCAACGAGAATTACATAAGAGAGAAAGATGCTGAGAAAAACAAAGACAAAACGTAGTTTTGATCCTGAGAGAGTTGTGCCTCTGCTTTAACATAGGTACAACTGTTGAGAACGAATGCTCTGAGTCCACGTGCCCCTGTGACTTTGTGTTCACAGAGTTTTTGAGGTAACTGGTGAAGTTTTCATATAAAAAAGTTTCATTAAAATCAAGCCAGGGCTTATTTTGGTATGAACTTAACTTTCTTAAAAATGAAATTTCGACTTAAAAGTGGTGTTAATGTAATAATAATAATAATAGCATATGAACACCAAACAATTAAAATCCTTAATCTTTTCTTTCAGAAAATGTGTAATTTACTACTTGACAAAGCTTGTTTTTTTTTGCATATACCAGTTAGAATGGAGGCCACTAAATAAGGTTTAAAAAAAACCTTAAAGAATTTATATGGCTTTACCTACCAACGTCAGCAGTCATATCGTGAATGAGAGCTCTGGACAGCTGTCGGGTTCGTTTTCTTTTCTCATTTTCAGAACTGGAACGATATGAATTAAACTTTATGTCATTGCATCATGCATCTCATTTCCCAACCCGCAACCATGTGCTTCGTTACTGGATGGGCAAGAGCCACTTACCACAGCGACTGGACTTCTAGGACACCCCCTTTGTTTGGGAATAAGGAAACAGAGATGGATATCAGTGCCAACAGGTGTCTGCTTGTGATAACACATTTCTTCCCAACCATTTGAAGCAACTGCACGAAGGAAAATAAAAACTGCCAATACAAGAAAGGAGAAATGACGTGAATTGCAACTCATAGTGCTGTTCCTTTGTTGATATGTCCCAACCTAAGTTGTGCAAGCTGCCCCAGCAACACATCACACTTGTAAACAGGGGCAAACAATGACAAAGTTCAATTATCCATGATGGATTTACTTTTTGTTGCTGTCCACACTCCACAGTGCCTGTAATGACCAGGTAAGACTGTTGAGTGCTACAGTGCCTATTAATGACCAGGTAAGACTGTTGAGTGGAGGAACAGGCAGCAGTTATCACAAACACCCATCTCTGTTCCCTAATACCTAATTTAGTACTCACAAAGTATGCCTGTCAAAGATAATATCCTGACATGAGAAATTTAAGGATAACTTAACTAACCATTGAAACAGAGAAGACGACAAATTCACAAGACCATGCAATAACAGATCTACAATTACCATCTAGTACTTTTCTGCAAAAGGCAGTGCATGACTCCATTTTGTCATATATGCAACTGGTGTGCACCACCGCAAACTCTTGTTCACCATACAAGTGGAGCATGCCTTTGAATTTCAAAGGTCGATTGTCAATACAAGGTCGAATCGAGTCAGGGAGTCACACCAGCTTATCCTGGGATGGATGCCAAAGTGGGCTATAACAGCATCAAACTTTCAATACCACAAATTATCATTGAAAATGAATGTCTCTGAATTTTCCTTAAGCTGGAATATCCAGGTATGACCATAGTGTAACAGTGAATCTTGTCACCAATTTTGTACACAAATAATTGTCACAATTGCCTTAAGTTTTTCATTTTTGTGCCCTTTAATTGTTAAAATGCTCACAATTTTTGGTAATCACGTGCACATTACTTTGGCTCACAAGCATAGTATTTTCTTGACTGGAAGTTTAGTTTCCACTGAACTTTGGCTGGTTCATGTTCGTGATGTCTGATCAGTTTCCGAGCCACTGGCCGCGGCCGCAACGAGTCCATCGATCCGGGCGGCCGCAACGGGCCTGATCGGGCTCCGGCCACTGGCCAGGATAACAAGCCTTAAAAAAATCACAAGTCTAAATAACACAGATCTAGGTTCTCCTGTCTGTATCTCACGGAAAATACTTCGAAATTATCTCCGAACAGACCCCAAACTCCTCCTACGGACATAGTTGGCTTGCCGAACTTTGTAGGCTACGGTGTGTCCAAATACCTGAATAAATCCGAAAGAGCAAAATAAAACAACACGTTTTTATAAGAACTCGGTGTATTTTTAAGGGTTTTACATCAAAGTTTGATGATTTATTGGTGTTAAATGATGACTTCAAGTGATGAGATGACACCAGAGTAACCCGTGTTGTGAACTGCTGACGGAACAGACTGCATGTGAAACCGATGAGGTCATTGGATAATTTCAACACCTCCGTCTGTCATCAGGTGTCAGGTAACGCAACCGTACGTGTTGTTATGGAGTAGAACTACTCGATCTAAATTGATACAAATTAGGTTGTTTTTTGGGTGGCATGCTCCTTTAAAGTAAGTGGTATAAATTAAAAGTTTGTCAGTTTGTGATGGAAGGCGAGCTTCTAGTGGAGGCTTTGAGATTGATAAAACATTTGTTTGGTGCTACTTACTTTTATGCAAAAATAAATTTCATATAATGCTAAGGGATTTCAGAGAATGGTGGAGCCTTGAAGGGCCAATACAACCGTGTAACAACCCATTTAGTTATCTCACTAGTGAGATAACATTTTGGCGGGAAACCGAGGCCGGTTTCGAACCAAGGTCCGCAAAGTTTTGAGTCGTTGACTTTACCACTACACCAGCCAGTAGCTGACGTTATCGAATGTGAAAATAGAATACTTAAATGAGCACGCGTAACAATCGCATGTTCAACAAAGGGCATTGCACTGACATTCATACACTATGAAAAATAAGACGCATAATTTCCATAAAAACGATATCTTAATTCAGTGAAATTTTTCTCTAATTTTCTCTCACTTGTAAATCACCGATCTCCAATTTGAATGCGGATATCGTGTCGTCAGGATCCCTTGGCTTGAGCAATATACTCAGTTACCAGTGGTAACCTACTCTAGCAGACAACATTCTCCAGGTCGCAGCTTAGCATGATAAAAGGTGTAGTAAGCTATAATAGTTGCTAAACCTTAATCTATAGCAAATAAACATAGAAAAATCAGGAACCCCAACTGGGAATTGCAACACAGGTCTCTAGATTAATTTATAGATTCATTTTATTTCTATATTGTTTAAATTTTCAATTGGTTTTGAGTAAAAGCATTATTTGACCAAAATAGCTCGGCTTTTCTGAAAAGGTCTCGATCTCCGACCCGGGCCTCTGACATAGAAAGTAGTTACATAGCCGAAGCGAATCGAGAAAGGTAGATCGATTCATTGCAATGTTTCTCGTTCAGTATGTGGTACAAATAGATTATTACATGTTCTCAATCATTATCCCCCTTATCTAGAGCCCTCGTGGATTTTGGAATAATTCTCCAAAATCCACGAGGGCTCAAGAATATGGGGGATAATGGGTTCGCCATGTAATAATCTATATTTATACAGTAATTTGTTTGCAAAAAATAAAAATAGGGGCTGCCATTTATAGGGGTAAATGATCTATGTTTACATTCTACCAATATAAACAAAACCAATCACTTCAGTGACTGGAAAGCTTTAGTGTCTTATGTATCATGTCATCCTCAGTCTAAAACACAAACCAATAAACATGACACCTGATAAGTTAATGGGGGGGACTTGCACATTTCATAATTTTGCTGCTAGGATCAATAGGAGCATGGGTAAATGTCACTTGCCACAGACCCAATTCACGCCGACAGGAGGCGTGTTCCAAAACGAGGCTCGCTACGATAGCTCTGTTGGCTTATCGGCATAATCAGTGTTGTATTCCGCGTTGGTCGGACGGACTAGAAAAATATGGACACTCAACTGTCTGTTTTACAATCCCTAAGGACGTTGAGATTTGAAAGCATTGGGTCGTTGCCTGACACACCGCGACGAAGAAAAACATGTCCACGTAAAACTTAAATGTTTTCGAAAAGTTAGATCATATTTTGTCGCATCTCGGTTGCCGAGCATCATAGCAACGACGGACCGCAGAATTTTCGGCCAGCCAGGCTGTGTTTTCATGACTACGGGTTGAAAGATGATGCATTTTTCTTTCCAAGAAGGACAGGGCCCTCAATCCCTCGATTTTGGGGCCGAATATCAGCCTTATTCCCCTCTCAAAAATATTGAAAAATTCCCCGAAATGCCGCGGCCCCAAGAGGCCTAAAAATTCCCATAGGGATAGAAAAGCTCTCTCCGAAGTTCAAATCACCTGTAACCACACAAGTGACAATTTGAAAGAGCACAAAATGCTACTTGAGAGAGAGCCTATGAGAGCTTGCAACAGGGCGCCAGGGAGTGCTACTGATGATGATCGGAAGGTAGATTTTTCCCTTAATTTCGTTTGGCGAAAAAATTCCCTTCTCTCAGAACTTGAGGCACAGGCACCTTTTCCCTTGGATTAATGAGGCCCCTGAAGAAACTTGATAACTATGCTTGCTGTGTCCAGTTAACTGAAATTGAGCTCTAAAACGAGGTTATGCTTTGGACAAACAAATTAGGTGTTTTAATTTTAAAATTCAACTTGGTCCAGATTGATATTTGAAACCTAACACATAAAATAGACGTAAGAATTATTAAAACCAAGAAAGCAGAATTGATGGTCAAATAATTACTTGTGAATGTGTGCAAGGCAGTGAATGAGAACCTGGATATAATGCCAAAGTGGGGCTGTGCTCATTAATTTTTTTTTTCAAAATTTAAAACTTAAATGGTCAAATAATTTTTATTTTCAATTACAAGCTTGGTTTTTAATTTTAGTAAAAATATATTTAATAACATCAGTTATTCTTTCAGATCAATGAAAAATCAACTGTTAATCCCGTTAGTCCCTACCTCACCAGGACCTAGGCTACACTTGTAGTTAATATTCTTGATCAACAAATTAAACCAGATGTGACTAATTGCACGTGACAGCAAAATGCAATGAGCCACCACTGTCAAATATATCTTCAACTCGTCAACAATACAAGCAGATAACCTGGTTCGGGTAGAAAGCATTTTTATCAACAATTTGCAAGATGAGAAAAGTAACCCTGCATTCAGCCTAATACCTAATCCGTAACACCGCCGCAGTTTGGTCATATTTACTTTTCATGTTTCGAACCTAGTTTTCTGAAAAAAACTTATACCCTTACATCAGACAACTCTTTGGTACATTGACTTGTTCTCTAATGTATTTTTCTACATCTCTGTGGTTAATTATCGACACATTTTTAAGATTTAATATCCAGGTTATTTAGGACTCAAAAGACCGGCCATTTAACTCACGCAATGTCAACTTCCGCTTTGTTTATCGCAGTGATCCTCGCTTTGGTTTTTAATGTCTGCCGCGTAAATTGGGTCTATGGTGCCCTGTATTTGTTGGACTGTGATTAATTATCACTAGCAAAATATGCAGGAAGCTGGTGACCTCAACCACCCATGCTCCTAAAGACAAAATAAATGTGTCCAATATTGAAGACACATTTTTGGAATTAAAAAAGATTCAATGATAATATTTAGATGCACGCAACCAATCCTTGGCATCGTACCGCTCTTGTTGTTGGGTTCCACTCAAGACGTCATCACTGATCTCCGTCTCCAAAATTCTCCGTTCTTCCTCGGGATCGTCAGCCACATTTTCCAACACCTTCTTCAGCGTGAACACCACATCGGCCTGCGGGTGCTCCTTCTTCATGTTCACGTCAGTCATATGTATTCCTATGTGATCGGTCTGAAGAAGAAAAGGGAAAGACTCTGTTTGAGCTTTAAACACAAAACAACTAGCACAAGATGCAGGAGTGCAAATAGAAAAATTCTTGTTTTTAATGACTGTGACGGATGGTTCTGACAAATCTCTTAAAAAGGCACTGGATGTTCTGCACCAATTTTCTAAGTATTCAGGTATTAAACCTAATAATGAAAAAAGCGAGTGAATATGGAACCAGGAAGTATATGATTCCTGGATACCTTTAAAATGGTCAAAAACACAATTTTCGACTTTGGGAATTAAATTTAGTGTAAATCTTGACAAAATGATCTGTTTGAACTTAAATGAAAAACTTATTGACATTCAGAATATCTTGCGCTCTTGGTCCATAAGATACCTCAGTGTTACTGCCAAAGCTTACACATCCTTTCTGAAGACTCCCATCACTGTAGGTCAATTTTATCAAACAACTGCAGAAAACATTTTTTCAGTTTGTTTGGAGTAACAAAAAAGATAGAATTTCTTGTAATACAATGGTTCAGAATTATAAAAAAACTGTGATCTCAACACGGTTCATTTAGTTTCTTTTATTAAAGCACTTAAAGAAACATGGTTGAGATAATAAATAATTCGACCTGGATAGATATTTTGAGGAATTCAAGTCTAATTGACACTGAAAAGAAAATTTTTTGGCCAAAAAAGTATACTTTAGAAACCTGAAAGTAGAACGGCCACCTATAGCACTTCAAAAAAGAACTAAAATTAATTTCACATTCGAAAAATTCAATTATTGTACAAATGTATTAGGAGGCCTATTTTCCAAAGACGGTCTGTTTTTTTACTAGATTTAAAACGAAATTCAAATGAAAAAAGTACATTTGGTTTTTTGGTTTATGAAATTGAGTTTTCAGTGGTGTGCGTGTGTGTGTGTGTGTGTGTGTGTGTGCTTGTGTTTGTGTGTGTGTGCGTGTGTGTGTGTGTGTGATGTGTCATTGGGGATTTGTATCGTTTGTACTCCGTCTGTTACGATTGCAATAAATGTTAAAAAAGAAAAGATTCTTAAGAAAAAATTGTTCCGTCATTATCAGGGTTTGTGCTGCACAGATGTCATCAATGAACAATACTTGCTTTAGTATACTATCACCCTCATTGTGCAGCACAGCCTGGCTGTTGATGTTCAAACTTTGCTTAATAATCCTTGTTCTGAGGGCTACAATACAAGCTTGTGATAAATTTGTACCAGTGGGCACTGTTGTCAAGAGGCCTGTTTATCAGGAAATCTGATCTAAGCTCCTATTGCATGAAGAGAGCAATTAGAAATGGCTTCCTAGTAATAAGACACTGGCTCAATTAAATTAATATATAGAGGACTAAAACTGGTAATTTTTTAACTGTTTGGCTTTTGAAATCTTTCTAATAACAACCTAAGTTAGTATCATGTTTACAGAAGACTATATAATTAAAAATTAAATTAGCATTTAATGCATTACATTTGTCAATGAAAACAGTATTTTACCTTTCTGTTACATTGAACATGGTGCAACAGCCAGCATTTTTAATTTTTATTCATTTGCACACTCCCTTGTGAACACATGCTGACCTCTTCCTAAAATTTTGCACATCAGTATATCATATACTAATTGAGCAGTGAAAACATTTTAATAAAAACAAATGTTTGAACTCCCCTGATCTTTGTTTTCATTTGTGTCAAAATTTCAAGAGTTTGTTCCTATATGTGATCACGGTTGGTGAATTGCACTTCAAACCATAGCGTCACTAGTGCCACCTAGTGAATTGAGTCACCCCTTCAGGTTTAATTACCTTAGCCATCTCTGTCATCCTGTCCTTCCATAACCTCATATGTTCTTCAGTTTCATTAATTCCCAGAAACTCACCAACAGCCTTCAGACCTTTCTTGGCCATTTTTCTTGCCAATTTCATTTTAGACTGAAACAGAAAATGAAGTGTCCCTGAGAAATGCCCACTTTCCTCCAATGCATCAAGTTGTCTAGCTAAATTGTCAATAACGAACTTATAGTTTTGTCTTGTTATAAGAGCTAGTCATGTAGTGAATGCTGGTCAACAGAACAGTTTTAGAAGCTTTAAATCATTGATAATTAAAAGACAATCATCTACATTTCACTCGTTTCTTTATTAGGCCTACTTGAGCATACCACATTCAGAACTTTTGTAAACACTTCATTATTGCAAAATTTATCGAAACTACGGAGTTTAGAAGAATGAAAAGCATATCCCAATTCAAAGTGAAAAGTTCAATAGCAAACAACTGTAACTGAAGTCTTGAGACTGAACACAAAAGTTATTTTTATTTGTCCCAATTTTGACATTTGGGTGACTTGACAAAGATACGAAATGCAAGTTCCAGACCATTATTATAGCAGCGTTGAACTTTTCTGAGAAATTCATTTGCATGTTTCTATACAAAGACTTTACAAAGTACGATGTAAAATCCCACCATGAGCCTTAAGGAGGGTGTACACACAGAACTTTGGTTTTTTGACCGTTTTTTGTATACATTGTCTCAAACTTTGAATATTGGTGACAAAACGAAATTGACCTGCCAAGTGCATAGTTGTCATTTTAACCACATCTCTCAAAATCCCTAATAGAGCTGCACATGAGGCTTGAATGGTAGCTCACTGTAGGAACCTGGGAGTTCAGACCACAAATCGGCCAATTATCACACCACCACACAAAGCCCCTTTGTCAAAAATGCACAATAGACCAAGGGGACATATTGGATATGGATGTGAGAAGCACTCACATTTTAAGAAGAAAAGCCCAAATGTTGCAATACACCAACTGAAAAGTTGGTTATTTTGCGATAGAAAGTGCCCTCTGGTGTCCTTACCATGTTCAGTAAAACTGGAGCAATATATGCACAGATTTTCAATGCAAGTTGACCAAGAATGGCATAACTGAAAAACTTTAAACACATGGCAATATGCTCAAGTTTATTTCTCAGCTATCTTTTAAACAATTTTACGAAATAAAAAAACTGAAATCCAGTACAAATGAACTTCAAATTCACAGGGATTTTATTTAAATTGATTTTGATATGAAATTGGAATTTTGACTGAATGTTGTTTATGCGCCAAATCTCAGAAACAAAGAACAAAAAACAGTATGTGATGATGGCTTTGTGACCATGACTTTTAGTTGGTGACCACTGAAAGACTTTGAAATCTGTGACAGCATTTTCGGAAAAGCCATTAAAAAAATGAGCTTTTTTGTGAAAATGTAAAAATATTTTTATTAAAACACTAATCATTCAAAAACAAATTTCTTTGCTTTTTCTCTGGTTGTGGGTCATATTCAAGATGACATATATTAAAGTTTACACATTTTAAAAGAACATGGAAAACAGTGTATCTAGCTCCTTAAATTTCAATCCAAGTCACAGGTGAACTGTAGGTAATACTGAAAATAACCCTCTGAATACCCTGAACTGTATCAGCATCAAGCGATAAACCTTTTTGATGCCACTGCTGTATAAGAAAATTACAGATGCTTGAATAAGTGAATAACTTACTTGAACCACCAAACACATATCCAACAGAAGAAATTTGAACAAATACGATTCAACATACCGGGGTAGTACAAAATTATTTTTGATGATTGGCAAGTTGTTTATAAATTACACCCCACTCACCCCGAACATCTGCAATTCGGCTGAAAACAACACATTGCCATACCCATAGTGTTTTTCCAATGCAATAAACCTAATTTGGAAAGAATAATTTACAGGGCAGTACTTTCTAACAAAGATTTACACACTCAATTAACTTGGGCATGTCTTTATGAATAGGCTTGAGTTACTGCTTGGCTGGCGGGGAAAGCTCCTCATAGCATGTTGGTTACACATTTACGATACAACATGGATAAACACTGCATTACTTACATCTTTTGGATGATGGTGCAGGGGTGTATTTTCGTCTACATGGTGTGCCATGTGATGACTTGCAGGTGGTTGAATACGAGGTGGTTGGGGAGTTGTGGTCTCATCCCCAGCTGAAGATGGGGATGGGATGGTCATTCTGCTACCTGTGTCCCCCACTGCTGGCAGTGGGATATCAGTTGTTACAGAATCTAAGTCTGTGGCGGTTGCCATGGTGATGGCTGTACTTGCAAAACCTGAGTCAGGTTGTCTAGTTACTTTCTCCTTTGGATTGTGTTGCGTTTATGAAATCACTGAACCTGTATAAGCAGAAGAAAAATTATAGTTAGACAGTGCTAAGTTTTATCTTGACCACAGACTGAAACCTGAATAGTCAGTATTGGGGACAATCGGTCTGTGATAGGGTCAGCAGTGATCTCTAAGCTGGATAAGCACAGAGCTATATGGGTCTAGCTTCCTAGTCCAGGAGTTCTGCCGCCTAATGTCTATCATATTTGATGGGGGAACTTTTGTCACCCCAGATATTTATGAGGCTGTCTGCAGACATTACTGAAAGTGAATAAAACTGCATAACAAAAACTTCCCATTTGGATTCAACAGCAGTATACTGAGACTTATCCACTGTGGACATCAATCTAACTTCTAGGCAGTCGCTTTCGTTTTTGTACGGCATGACAACTCAGGAGGCCAATATCTACCACTCTTCAAAGAGTTACTAAAAAACATTCATCAATGGGTAAAAATCAGAAGTGAAACCTAACGCATCTATTTTGCCCAATTTTTATATTTCTTTGAGTAAAAATGACCCAAAGTTATCTTTTTACGAAGAATTACCTGAATTTCAGAAGCCAAACAGTTCCAAAAATCACCAGTTGTAGTCCACAAAATATCAATTTATTTCAGCCAATATATTATTGTAGTGAAGCCATCACTTCCACACTAATAGCTCAGCTATGATTTTTTATGTTCGGCTCCCATCATCTGGATTGACTTAAACAAAAATCAGCTGTTTTAAAGATCATAGGCGTTTTCTTGTTGGCAGAGTTTCTGGTTATTAAATATTTTTTTGCATTCTACATATCTTTTTTAAAAACATAAAGATAATTTGTAACCACTTTACTTTTTAAACAATTGATTAGAAAACATTATGACAGCTTGCAATTATTTTTCATGAAAAGTAAACCCCCAGGAAATTTTTCTGTTTTTTCCCTCTAAAAATCAAGCATTTTCCTTGATTTCCGAAGTATTATCCAAGAAAAAAGGCAAAAAAAGATGTCAACCAGTAAAAACTGCAAGTACCACAGACTCGAACTCACGACCTAGCGGATACTGCACCACCACGATTTAACTCCCAATTTGATTCTAAGGGACCTACTTGTTTATGGTCCACATCGTTTGCCCGCGAAACCTCCTTCTTTTTGTAATGATTATTACATGTTTTATATTTTGTGCAATCAGTTCGTAACAAATTTGTTGTATTTAAAATAGTCTTCAATTGCCCAAAAGACCAAATCCGTTTTTTGTGTTGGCAATAATGACCACGATTGCTTTGGAAATCATCTTAAGTTAAGGTTTGACAAAGTGAGAATTTTGAGTTTCTGAGTGATTCACGAAGGCTTCGATTAAAATTGACATCTTACCAGCAGCTTTTGTTTTTTCACCATCACTCAGATTGCATTTTCTTTAAAAAATGAAGTAATTTTCTTCATTGCATAGTGGAGCAGACGAGGGAAACGGAGTCGTAGTGCCCAGCGCCACTGCCGGTCGCCTGAGATATCGCGGGAGAGCCTTACTTAGCCATAGTTCCGTTACGGCTGTGCCGTGTTCTGAATTTGACACTTGAAATGAATCTGAGCCCCCCAAACAATTAAATCTTGTTTCAGCCCTGACCCCCCCCCCCTAAATCCGCCTGTGTAATTCAATGGAAACTTCACAAGTATCGAAGCCAAGTGTAGTCTTCATCAAAACAGATTTCAAAGTAGACAAAATCCTTCCATATCAAAATCACTAATCTAGCTTTGTTGAGTGCAGCTGAGCAATTACCACATTAGGGGTGACTTCAGCCAGGGCAATAAAACTGATACTATAATGCTGAAAAATTAAATGCACATAAAAACTTTGTACATGACAGCTTCTCTGCAAAATGGGAAAAATTTATTGTTCATGTTAACTTCATGTAGAAGATATTTACTTTAAACGAGATATGAGAATGGTCTTCCTGAGGTGTGCATGCGTGAATGAATGGTGTACTTATTTGTTTGTTTGTTTTTGTAAAGGATAATAAAAAAAAGAAAAAAAAACTGATACTGACTGAAATAAATTAAACTATTATGTACTAAAACTGGTGATTTTTCAATCTGTTGGGCTTCTGAATTTGAATTCCCCATGAAAAGTTATGTCATTTTTTACCGAAGAAATACAATAATGGAAATATTAGCCAAAAATGATGTCAATATTTCTGTTTTTTACCAAAACCGAAGGACATGTTTTCCTGTCCACGTGATCGCTAGAAAATTAAATATGCAAGGTTAGATTTTTATATTCATATATTGCAGTCAAACACTTGGAAATATTTTTATTTTAACATGAATCATTGAATGTAGCCTTATAAATGTGACGTTGAGGTCGTTTCACCGCTGCTTTATTTTAACACGAATCATTGAATGTAGCCTTATAAATGTGACATTGAGGTCGTTTCACCGGTGCAATGACACCTCCTTCACAAACTTAAGTGAAACGAGCAGTTCACTGCAGAAACTCCAAACTCAAAAAGCTACAGCTCGAGGAGTCGAGGATTAGTGCCTGGTAGTGCTTCTGCTAGTGCTGACCCCCGGTCGCCGGACCAGGGCCTTTAAGCCTTGGTACAAAGCTGTATACTAAATATACAACGCCATGAAATATTGCTAGAGAATACTTTGTTCGGCGAACGATAGGTGTCGCTATAGGACGTACTTCCGCTACTCGCTTCAACCCATGATTGTGCTGTCGGACTCTTTTATTGGTAAATAAGACTATTGTAACCCGTATTTCATATAGTAGAACTTTATCATATCGTTAGGCTAAGACCTGCTTTTGTTTATTTACAGATCCTCTTCATTCTAATAAAGATGATCTTTGAAATAACATGTTTGTTTAATTGTGTCAACTATTGGCCAGTTTCTTTATTCGCCAATTCTTCAATCAACTGTTGTTCTTTCACGAGCTTGCATGCGTACACGTCACAACAAATTATTGGAACTGATTTCACTTCATCATAAGTTTTTAGAATTTCGATACCGAAAAACCGAATTTCAAAACAAATTTTGTTGCTGCAAAGTCAGTTGTCGCAAAAATTTAGGAAATGGCGCCTGTGCGCGACACAACATAGGCCCCCCCCCCTTGGCTGCCGCAAAAAAAATAAAACAGTAAGAGCGTTGAGTTTATTAATTAACCCCGGTAATTAAAATTATACGGATGAAAAAAGATTTCAATGTGTGCAGTTTTAGTGTTGGGGGGGGGGG
>NMRA01000074.1:177175-204790 GCA_002633005.1 Phoronis australis | reverse complement strand
CCGGCGTGTGTAACACCATAGACTATAGTTGTCTATAATCTATGGTAACACAGAAGAACAGTTGGATCGTGTTGCAGGATCGCTAGAATGAATATTCCAATTTTCTTAAATTATTGGAACAATATTGATTTTCTGAGAAGTATGACATGCGACATTATTTAAAAAACACACTAAAACATAGCGACTCTGGAAAAATCATAAAAAAACACTTTAACCACAGTCGCCAACATGCTTGTTTACGAGTTCTCAGGGCCTCCACTGGGGGCGCCAGTATGCTTGTGACGTCAGTGGACAAAAGGGGAATTGTCCAACATTCACCATTCTGCATTTCTTATGGAGGGCTTCTGGCAAGATTTAGCGCATGCGCAGTTGTGCATGTTACAAATTTCTGGCGTTGACGACTGTATGCCACTAACATCTCGGATATTTGGCACACAGATGTGCATTATACTCCTTTTCACGTAATTCCGATCACATTTAACTGTTAAACTATAAAAATTCAAAGTTCGTTGTCCTACTTGGGAAAAAATATCAGGAAATCTCGGTTTCAACAAACCTGTCGTCTGCTTTTACATCACCAGGAAGTGAACTTTTAAGCAGAAAATGTCATACGAACAATGCTGAACTTATTTGGCTTACTTTTAAAACCAAACTTATCTATGAAATGATTGTGTTTGAACATATTGTATCATTGCAATCTTTAATCCCTAATTTATGAAAACCCCGGAATTTTTTATCTTGATGAATGACCGGAAATGCAAGGTGTTGATTTGTTGTGAAATCATCTATTGGACTTGAGTCGAGTTGTCGAGGTCAGCAAGTTTTGCAACCTGTTTACGCTCATTCAGTCTGTAAGTGGTCTTCCATTTGTTGTCGTTTAAGCAGTTGATTGCATCACTTAGGAGTACCTTTTTATAATTATTTGTGGTAAATTTTACCAGACAGTAAAGAGGCACGTGAACCTCCATCAACAGTCAACACTCATCACCGACTGGAGTGGCAGCCACAGCCGGGCATAGCCATAGCCATTTAGGTCGCCACAGTCACAGGCGCAGTGTATTGTTATTAGCCTTCGGGCAGATTGGAAGTGAGCAGACGTGTGTTGTTGACTGCAGATTAGAACGTGAGCACTGAGGCGACTAATTAGCCGGCCAGCTAGCTGCATGTATGATCGTCAAAATACAGCTAGGTACCACTTACTGTGTGTTGACTGTTGAGCTCTGACAGACTTCGAAACTGCACACAGCCCTGGTAGTTCTGCTCGTTACCTCGCCGTGAAACTTGTGTCAACATGTAGAGCTAAAGACCTTCGGTCGGTGCATGCAAGATCTGGGAGTCAACCAACACTATTGCCTGTAACTACAGCCATTTTTTAATTAAAGGCGAAGGCAACCTTTCTCATGTCATTTTTAGGAAAAATAAGGTTCGTTGATTATCCCAGACATATTTTTCACTTATTTACTGCTTTTCGTAATTTAATTAATTACTCGTCGTTTACTCCAGACGTGACGTTTTGGGAGGCAAGAATTTCGCGCCAATTTTTTTTGTATAGTCTGACTGTAAGAGCAGTCGAGTCAGTCATTGTTCTACCTCGGTTGTGATAAGTTCGATTGTGGTTTGCTTTTGCTTACGAGTCAGTCAACATGCCACGCTGTTGCTGCGTACTGGGGTGTACTCATTATCGTCTCACGTACAGAGGAAGAACTGTCCCACTTGCCCGAGTGTCCCGCGACAAACTCCCACTGGAGGGTGATCTGAGCACCCAAACTGCTTACATCCCGCCATATGACTCCCTCGCCACACACCTAGCACCTTCCAAATAGCTCCAATACAAGTCCACAATAAACTTATCGAACTTAGGCTCACCGATCTGTTCATTGGATGAAACTGTCCTCTTCACTGGGTGTTGAACTGGGTCTGTATTCACTCCCACTACTCAACATCGCTGCAGGGCTGCTTACAGGCTCTGGGCTAGAGAC
The DNA here is from genome assembly GCA_002633005.1 of Phoronis australis. Taxonomy (NCBI): domain Eukaryota; kingdom Metazoa; phylum Phoronida; family Phoronidae; genus Phoronis; species Phoronis australis. The sequence continues at coordinate 202,811 of NMRA01000074.1, read as the reverse complement.
AACAGCACAGGGCGAATCACTGCTACATAACGCTAAATCGTCTTGAGAAACCGTCCGGAGTTGGTATATGGTGCAACTCCGGACGATCTGGTGTTAACAGAAAAAAAACACATTTCAACTGTGAGTCTATGCCAAAGTGATAAACGAGAGTAGTTCTACTTGCTGCGTCTCCTGCAGATGTGCTTATCTCTTTTATGACACAATGTGTCTGGGAAAAGCATTTTCAAAATAATGTGGATGAATCAGTGGAGTGTGAGACCCCTGAGGTCCCTGTCAAGTCCTCGCGACAATTCTACGTTTTGATTCCCGGAACTGCACGCAATGGGGTATGTTCGGAGGCACGGGTGACAGTAGATGAAATGCCTCCAGTTACTGTACATAGTGGCCACAGCTCGCGAGGCTTTTCGCTTTAAAAATGCACTTTGGGTTGGCGACGGGGCACTGCCAGGAATCAACAGCGACGGTATGGTACCCTTCTTCAGGCATTGTTTCGCAGGGACCTTCATCAATGCTGCGTACATATCTGTCATAACCTGACGACAGAAAATGCTTGCCACACACTCGGTAACCTTCCATTGCTTTGTACGTTGCGTTGACTGGTAGCGCTGCGTTCTTCACATGAACGAATTAGCCAAGTACGGCGAAGTGTGTCATCCTTCGGAAAACGACGCAAGGTACCCAAAGCGCGTGTGAGACGATAATGAGTACATCCCGGCACGCAGCAATAGCATGGCATGTTGACTGACTTGTAAACAAAAGCAAACGACGACTGAACTTATCACAAATGAGGTAGAACAATGACTGACTCGACAGCTCTCTTAGTCAGACTATAATGAAAAGAAATTGGCGCGAAACTCTTGCCTCCCAAAACGTCACTTCCGGAGTAGAGGACGAGAAATTAATCAAATTACAAAAAGCTGTAATTAAGTGAAAAATGTGTCTGGGATAATCAATGAACCTTAGTTTTGCTAAAAGTGACTTGAAAAAAGGTTGCCTTTGCCTTTAAGGGAAAAGCATCATAAACATCTCCGCCTTTTGTAACAACGAAAAGTATGTCATTGTTTTGAAAACAGTGTGCTTCTGTCACACACTTACGCCATTTCCTAAATTTTTGTGTCAAATATCTCGGGAAGTGATGACTGTGCTTCGCAGTAGCAAAATTTGTTCGGAAATTTGGTTTACTGGTAGGGCCTATCAAAATTCTAAAAACTTATATGTAGTGAAACCAGTTCCAATAATTTGTTGTGATGTGTACGCAACCTCATGAAAGAACGACGGTTGATTGATACCGAATCGGCGAAAAAAGAAACTGGCCAATAGGTGACACAATATTTCATGGCGCTGAAAGCTGACTTAAGAGATCGCACCACAATTTAGCAGCGGAATAACAGTAGAACACCAATTTTTCCAACACTGGTAAAAAAATTAGTTTAGTCAACGAAGAGTGTAGTTTTTAATGACACTAACTTTGTGTCAGATTTTATCTAGTCTGAGTTTTTTACCAACATCGCGGCATTAAGCTGTATATTTAGTAATTAGTTTTGCACCAAGGCTAGCGATTGATAAGCTGCTGGATCTGATAATGGTTATCCTATATAGTAGTTGTTATTTTCCAGGTAACTAGATGTGATTCCCACTCCAGTTTTGAATTGGGGGCATTACCTGATTTAGGCAATATATCACCTGTGGATGTCTCGGGCATGCAGGTGGTAGCCCTGTAATGGGAATGCTCAACTGATTTATTTCACTGTTGAAAAAGTAAAGCACTCTGGAGACAGATTGTACACATAAAAATACATGTTACCAAAACTGCATTTAGCTTCCTTTCAGTTTTTTGTCCTACATATGCAATATTAAAGGTCACCTTGTCAAAAAGGTTGTGTCATTGCCTATAAGAATGCAGAACTGTCAATGGATGATTTTTAACATTATGGCAATTAAATTGCATGGAACAGGATAAGAAGCAGACAAAGTTTATTGACTGAATATGTTGGGCTTTCTGGTTTTCAGTACATTATAGTTTTTCACTCAAGGGTTAACACCAGTTCCTGGGGCTTGTTTCGCGAAGAGCCTGTTGGCTTTTGTCTTTTAACTAAAAACCTACAAATGCCTAGCTTGCTCATGAAGATTAAGGTTAGGCTGAAAGTCAGAAAGTCTTCCACAACTCAAAGTCTAAAGACAGAAATACGAAAATGTGGCACGCATAAGAAATACAATCAACATTTGATTGTGCGTACTAGTAGTCAAATATCTGGCTTTTGGCTTAATACAAAAGACAGGCTGAAAGAACACAACACATCCGACAAAAGTAACATTTATAGGCATTGTATTAGCAACAATCATCAAGCCAATTCAGTTAGTATTATTTGTAAAGAACATGCTAAGGAATTACTGTATATCAAGGAGTCATTGGCCATTCAGGATCAGCATGCTACTGATTCTCTCAATAATGTGCAGAGCTCAGTGACCCTGCAACTATGGTAATGACCCGCTTACTTTCCCTGTATCTCTCACTCTCATTTCACCACATGGATGTGACTTGAAAGAATATCGACACTTGTTGTCCTACTGTACATATCCTGATGATGTCTTGTTGAATAAGACGAAAGGTTGAGTTAACATGAACTTCTTTCTTTGTGGGGCAATTGTCCATTTTCTAAAAGAGAAAAGCCAATAAGCTCTTTGAGATACAAGCTCCTGGTGATAACTATCGGTTGGCAGGTTACCCATGAGGGCTATCTACCAATTGACAATTTGTTATATATAATCTTGAAAATAAATTTTTCTCGTGTCAAAGATATCTATCCCATCAAACAATAATCCCACAGTTGCGTTTTGCCCTCAAAACAGATGATGTCTCTTTAATTAGGGTCCTTGGAAAAATCTGGTCTGTGATCTGTTGTTAGAGAATGCAGGGACATGCACCTGAATCTAAGCCTTACTTGGCAAATTCGGGTTCAGCAACTTTTAGTCGGCTTATTAATTCTGACAATGTTTACATTTTGAATAATTTGGTCACTTGTGTTGCTCATTTTTCAGACTCCTGAGTAATTGAGATGGACATCTCTGGTCCTTCTTTGCTAAAGAAATGGAATACAGGACAGAGGTCTGATTTATTGATCAAAGGAAAATGTAAGTTTTGACTCGCATAAATCTATCCACGAGTTACTTTTTTGGCTTTACTGTGTTTGTATATCTATATTGGACTGTGATCATTATGGACTTTGTAAGCTGTGGTTTGTTTTTGGTATAAGAATGTCTATTAATTGTAACCCAATTTATGTTGTGGCGTAATACTAACTGTACTGTCACGGAAACTAATTTTATTTTCAGATCAATCTAACTTAAAAGCACCTGTAATTCCAATTCATACGCGTAAGACCAGTTCTTTGTGCGCTTTGTCAGCGAAGAAAAATGAAGGCAATACCCAAGAAGTTCTTGAATCCAGACGCCTTCATTCTGTGTCCACAGGTGTCTCTGTCAAGAAAAAGTCAGACGTGTCATCATCAGGTAAGACACCTGCTCGTGATCGACCACAGTCAAATAAGGGCAATACTGTTTCCTTAACAAAGAAGTCGAGCCTCCTTCAGTTTTCTGGAGAGAAGACTACAAAACCACGTGGTCATCTGACAGCTGGGTATGCTCTGCAATCATCGATTGCCCTTAAATCACGGTTCTCAGGGCAAAGCCTGACTGGCATGAATCCAAAGACATCAATGCTGGGCACATCCTTGGGTTTGACTGTGAAAAATACAAACTTGTCCTTGACGAATTCTGGTCTGTCCACAATGCTTATCTCAAAATCAACAACAAGCACGCGGCTGTCTGCTGGCTTGAGACAGAGCTCTGTATTTAGCTGCGAGATGAAAAATAACAAATCAAGATCTTTACTGGATGCAATGGCTACATCTACTGGTAAAAACGAACGCGACGCTTTCGTACAAGAGAAAGCTGTTCACAGTGACAGAGAGAAGGCAACTTATTCTGACATCGAACTGCCATGTTATGACTCCATTGCCCCAAACAAAGGAAAGATTCTCACAGAAGCCCAGGAACCGGCATTTGTACAACCAGAGAATGATCCAAGTTTGTTGATGAATGCATCCCGAGTTGAGGACGTTCAATTTCTCAAGGTATATATCCATTTTTTGTTCTTCAAGTTGACTGCGATAAAATCTCATCAATATACAGCACACATCACGAATTTTTGGCCGACCGGTCGGAAATTGGTCGACGACCGGCCGTCGACCGGTCGTCTAGCCGACCAGCAGCCGACCAACAACGGTCGGCTAGGAGCCGTCTACTGAGTCGCCTCTGTGGTCGGCACTTGAGTCGGCTAAGTGGTCGCCTAGCGTAGACGACCAATTCGGATTAAGCGTGTCCTTGGTCGGCAATTACCATTTTATGACTTAACGGGTGAACTTTGGCCAAACAAACATTTTACTGTTCGCTGTTCGTTCACCACTGGCAACTCAGGTCTTGACATCGGTTTATAAACTTTTGTTCAACTATTGAAAGGAAATAAAATCGAATCAACCTACAAATACGAAGTGCGTGACATTACACCAGCCTAAAACTTTATGTTGAATTAATGACGGCGTGGTAAAATCAAACGTTAAGTGATATCGCGGAAGCATAATTTCTAAATTTAGATATGAGACTTTTTATACAGTACATTTTGCACAAAAACAAGCACGAAATTTGAAATTTACAGTAAAATTGCATAACAATCAGAATACAACACTCAATACACGACCTCAAGTGTTTTCATGCAGCGGAATGCTCAACAAGCATCACGCATTTGCGCTCATCCGTTATTGCTCTTGATGATCACTTCATCACGCTGTATATTGCGATTTACCACAGATAATTATTGCTTATTTCTGTATAATTTCTTAATGTGTTGGTACAGCAATAGAACCCAATTTTATTTTAGAAACAACATAAACAATGGTTTGAACATAGCGCCGATATTAAATCATGGGCGCATGAAAACGGAAGACTGATCGGTTTATAGTGTCATCCATCATCCATCATCATTCAGAAATTGTTGTCACTTTCGCAGTAAAACATCTTTTCGAAACTAGAGCCTTCCTATGTAGCCAGCTAGTTGCATGAAGACTATTTTCAAAATACAGCAAGGTGCCACTGCTTATTGAGACCAAACAGACCTCGATACTTCACACAGCCCGGATAGTTACGTTTGTCACCTCGTCGAAAAACTTGTATCAACATGAGCTCAAGACTGGCGGGTGTGCATGCAAAATCTGGAAGTCAATTGGCATTCAAGTTGCCCGTTACGGCCGTTTAAGTGAGAAACATCCGACGTCATCTTCTTGCGTAATTCTCTGCCTTTTTAACGAAAAAACGTATATCGTCGTTTTGAAAAAAGTTCATTGTGACACGCGCCACTTCCAAAATGTTTTCAACATCTCCCATTAGATGATGAACACATCTCAGCAAAATTTGTTCTAAAATTCGGTTCACTGATATCAAAATTCCAAAAACATATAATGAAGTGAAACCAATTCTGATCATTTGTTGTGACGTTTACGTAACCTCGAGGGAGAACGTTTGATTGAAGAATCTGGGAAAAAGAAACTGGCTAAAAGGTGACGCAATATTTCATTGGGGCGAAAGTCGACGCATAAGATCACAACATAACTTTAGCAGCAGAATAATTGTAGAAAACCATTTTTTGCAACGCTGGTAAATAATTTAGTTTACTCTAGGAAGATTTTATTCGGTCAGTTTTTACCCACAATGGCGCAAATTTGTATATTTAATTTAGTAAACAGCTTCGCACCAAGGCTACAGCCTTCCGAGCCCTTTCGCGTAAGAACACAATACTTGGCGTTTCGCGTATACTCCAAGGGGTAAAACTTTGAAAATAATATTTTCGGGGTAACCTGGTACATGTAATCCTAAAAAAAGTAGTCTGTGTTTTCATGTAGAGCGTAAAATGATTAACCCATTGATTCAAAAAGAACATTCTCGCAAACGAAAACGCACACAATTTTCAGCTATATTACACTGGTTAAAAACAACTTCTATAAGTTTATTGCATCGGATTCTAGTGATCACAGGGCAAGTCAAAACTCTTAAAGGGGCGCAATTTCAAACCTTTGGCATGAATCAGTGATATAAAAATGGAAATACATGTAGACCGACTTTAGTTCATCAGCAATCTAGACACAACAGTTACAGACACTCACTGCGTTTGTTAACGTCTTGTGGCAATGATAAAAATAATTTTTTCTACTATGATTGATAACAAGTTTTACTCTGATGAGGTATGATGCAATATGCACGTCTGATATGCAGAGTCAGCAGTTGCAAAAATATTTACTGGGTTTAATGAATCCGTTTGTTATGAACCACTGCAAAAGTATAATTACTAATTGTACATTCGAAGCACGCCTCATTAGAATAAAAACATACACATGCTTGATGATCCTGGGAGTACCTCTTTTACAGGCATGAATGAAGATATATAGTTGTTAAGCCATAGAGGATAATAAAGCTTAGATAATATCACACTGAGCCTTGTACACCAGGCATATACAAAGGATACAGTATTTCAAAAGAAGCCTCAACTACTCATTTTTCATAGTCAAAACTACTCATTTTTCATAGTATTACTAAATCACGAACACCTAGATTTATATTAGAAGTTACATAGTACGATGCTACACAACCTGCTCTCCCCCCATTTATGGGAGGCCTAATTTGAAACATTTAACGACATATCTTTTCTATGCATGATTAAAACCAAGCAAAACATGCAAACTCTCCAGGACCAAAAATAAATATCTCAAAACCAGACATTTTACTTAAGCAGGAATTAAAACAATCCAATACATTGAGATTGTTTTCACACAGAAGACCAAAGAGCAAATAAAGACCAAATTCACCACGTCAAGACTGAAAATTTATCACATCAGCACCTATAATTTATCAAGTGAGGACCAAAAATTCTTCACTTCAGGATCAAAATAAAATACGACCGAACTGAAAATTTAATAAGTCAGGTTCAAAAACTTACCATGCCAGTAACTTTCACGCCAGAACACGAATTCACCATCCCCAAGCATTGATCTTTCAAAGTGATACTGTCCGTACTATACTAAACAAGGGCTATATGTTCAACCTCTCGCCGACAACAGACATATTATCTTCGAAATGGGGTTGAATTTCTTTCGTCTAATCCACGTTTTACAATAGATGCCAATGTATAGGTACACACTGGATTGTCATCATTGCATAATGGGTGATCACGTAGTCTCCGGGCATGAAAACAATTCTCTCCGGGCGTGATAAGTTTTCTAACGCAATAAATCCTGGTTGCCAATTGTTTTTGATTCTACAGAGATTTCAATTCCTGAATAGAAAATGTGTGTTCTGGATTTTTCCGCTTCAGCTTTCCATTCAGGTAACTAGTGCACAGCACAGTGTTTTTACTATCCCGTGCGGCTCCACTGCAACGAATCACTTCTGGTACAATCTTTCGTAAACGACGTTCGTATTTTGCACATTTCTTCGGGGTAACAGTTTTCCAAGAGCTATATATTCATTGGACAAGTTTCTGTTTGGTAATCGGTTTTATTTTCTGTCTCAGGTAGTCCTTGAGCTCATGCTCTGAATGTTTTGAAAACGCAACTCTTTATTTACGCAGATACGTTTTCCTGCCCGTGGGCACCGACTCGCTGAATTCACCAACCAAACATTTATTTTTGAAAATGCACTCAAAAGTGTAGTTAAAACACCGTGTTGATCATAGTCGTCAGTGCAGAAAAGCGAAATGAACAAATTTGTACACACTGCTCAAAGCACTTTTGTGGACATACGGAAACGCCAACGTCTCTGTCTTACAACTCTGCGTGTGCTTGGCATTTCTGATCAAAGCGCTCTCATGCTGGAAACTTTATTAAGACTGAGCACCGTTTCAAAAAATTGTATTTTTTCTTACAGCTGAGCACAGAATTATTATGCGATTTTAGGACTGAAACGGAACCAAATCTCGAGTGGTGACTCATTAGAATGTGCAAAATTCGGGGAGGGGGGTGGCTGGCAATACAAGCATGATTTTTTTATTTTCGCGCCAAACATGTAGTTACCACTTCTCATTCAGCGTCACTTACTACCTGAGGTGGCCAGATCATACATGTACGCTATCAAGATCACCAGACGCTTTGCTTCTCAAAAGTGCACCTTTGTGTATTTTCTATCATTTTTTGCCATCGCAATCGCTTTACCAAAGTTTCACGCACATATGCCGCGTAGAGACAAATACCTCTTCACCACGTATTCACATCTTGCCGTTCACAATTGTTTTATTTTGCATAATTTGTCAATATGTTGGTGACAGAAAATATTTATTTTTGGAACAACGTGAACGACCAACTGATAGGGGACTACGTGTATACATGTAACTGCTAGCCCAGATTTTAACGTCACCGATACACTGAAAACGGAATGCGCAAGGCTACTTTGCTGTAGCCTCAACAGTGGTGATGTCACCGTCTTAGTTCGTGGAAATCGTAACCATAATATGATTTCGAAGTTAGAGCCATCGAAGTCCGTGGGTTTAGGGCATACTGGACCGTGAATTTCGCGTCTGTACTGCAAGGGTCAATACTATGAAAATAAAATCCCTGGAGTGAGAGCTTTTCGCGGTGTAAGAACTCACTCACTAATCCATCATCATGGGCGCGTGACAGGAGACCGGTGACTAACTTAAAAAAACGCAAAAAGATGCAGTTTGGCGTTACACAAACAACTTGAAATCAACTGCGGGCGAAGACTGCTAAAATAGCTGCGTTTACAAAATGACTACAGCGTTGTATTGACCGGGAAGCAACCGATCTAATACATCTTGTTAACGTCACGAGTCAAATTAAAGATCAAATGTAAAGAAAACTTTCACGTTTTTCATCCAAAACTTGTTGCATTGTCCATAATCCAATGTTTACTATTACCGCTTGCCTTCAACCTTCGAATTAGTGGTATTACACAACCGACGTGAACTCATGTAACCGAGACAGTAAAACTAGGTTAATTTATTTGACCCTGTGCTAAGACGAATATGCATCGACACGCAAAGTGGTATCAGCCTGACAACCTATTACGCAACTGCTACTCTAGCCTAAAAATAGCAGCCGACCAGCTGGTCGGCTGATGGCCGGTCGGCTGAAGGGTCGGCTGGGGAGTCGCCTTGTGAGTCGGCACTGCGGGCGGCTGCCGGTCGGCTAATTTTTAGCCGACCGGTCGGCAAATTAGCCGACCGGTCGACGGCTAGTCGTCGACCAATTTCCGACCGGGCGGCCAAAAATTTGTGATGTGTGCTGTAGGACACAATATGGCTGAAAAGTGAAATTTTATTTCCTCGTTTTCCCACGAAAGAGAAGTAGCACCAAGCCAGTACTTCAACATTTTACAGTTCTATTCCATATCTACCATCAGGCAATGTTTTGAGAAACTGGGTATTCGCAACAATGTTAGAAGGCTTTGAAAAAATTATTTTAATGGATCATTTTTGACAATTATATTTGTTTGAAGAGATGACATTAGAATCATTACATTACAAGTTTTGGATAATTTTACTATAAAATTATGCCTTAAGGTTGATACTTAATGCAAGCTTCTCAGTTTGTAAGCGCTGCAGAAAAGACCAGCTTAAATAAAGCGTTCATCAGCAGTGAATGTCTTAATTAAATTTTTACTCTTTGTCTTACGTTATGCATTACTGTAGTTTTACCATATTGGATGGTTTTTTCAATACTGAATTGTCTCGCAAGCACTTTTCTTTAACTTATTTAACCCAAAAATAATTTGTGCTACCGAACATCACTGAGTGGGATATTTTTGCTCTTTGTTCCAGCAAACTCTCATTAATGCTGTAAGTGCCTCTTTGATTTGCGCACCAGACTTCAAGGAATCTAAGGACCCCACGCGCCTTGAACTCTGTCACATGGCAGACAAGGTGGCGTTCTACGATGCCGAGTTTGTTCTTAAGGTATTGTTGTTCGGGGCTAGCCGTTTAGCATAACATCAACTTGCCAAATGTGATATGGCACAGTTCCCTGGTTGCCAAAGGGAAATGAGGTCACCAAAACGAGGAAATCCTGTACGCAAATCATGGCCTCTTCAAGTGACACGTTGTTGGAAACAGCCAAAAACAAAACGAGGTACTGGCAAACTGATTAGTGTCTGCCAAAACACCTGAGTTCGGCCGGGTGGCCTTTTTCATTTTCATTTTAAATGAAAATTTGAACTTGTATCATGTGCTAGGTAAGAACCAAATGTTCCCCCTTAGGCCCAGTGTCCTGTGCTGGCTCACCTCCTACCAAAGCGAACCAGGCAACCAGGTCACGTTATCTGTGCTGGAGTCGTGAACTGTCCCTTCTGGTTTTGGTCCATTAATTCCGTTTATCTGAGTTTCCTTCCAATAGTATTTTGAGCATGTGCTCTGATCTGTGGGTAGTGACTTGGGATTTTTCCTGTCCACCTAAGAAAATGTTAGGTCGCGTTAACAACCAACAGGTGGTTTAATCGAGCCCCGTTGATGTTTTACTAATCTAACCTCATACTATACATTACGTAAAATCAGAACTTGGAAGTTTGTATACTATCATGCTGTTAATGTTTTGAGCAGGGTAGGTTTTGAAGATCTTTGGCTAGTTAGTCCCTAATATTGATAGTACATAAATTATTTCTTAATTCATGCTTGTGTCACTTAACAGGACTTTTGTCACTTTTCCTTTTTTATTGTGTACTCATAAAACCGACCAAGACTCTTGTTTTTCAATTCAGGTTGCTCTGTACACACGTAATGAGCTGAACATTCGGACTACTGCCAACTTCTTGCTGGCATTTGCGTCGAACAGTAAGCTGTGCCGACCATATTTGAAAAAGTACTACTGCAGGTCAATCCGTCTCCCGTCTGATTGGATCGATGTGGCCGAACAGTTTCAGGTTTGTATCTATTGTAATTAAATACGAATGCAAGTGGAAGTCCCGTCAAGATAGCTAAGTGAAAAATTATTGTAATTCACTGTGCTGTCATGACTGGTAATGACCTTCTTGACGGAGAAACGACATTTTGTCTGATGACAAATGACTTGTTCACCAATGGTTTTTCCTATTTTGAATGTGCTTTGGTGCTTCATATATAGATAGAAACTATGTTGTATTCCCCTATGATAAAAACGTCCATGCAGATCATGAAGTAGGACTGATACACTGTGCAATGTAGTTGTTACAAGTCTTTATGTTGCACTTAGGGAACATATTCTTAACAGCTTCTAAATGATGTATTTTTAGATTTATTTCTAGCTCTATCGTATACTGTTCTGTGGTCTTTCGCTCTATTCCCTTTTGCTGGAAATTTAGACTCGGTGTATACTGCACTGTTTTTGCATCGTGTGATATGTTCACTAAATATGTCGTCACTAAATTACCCGTGCCTATTTGTCAACTTACAATGATTCCCTCAGTTAATTGTTTAACTGTTACATTAATAAATGTTTTGCAGGCATTTTATGACAAAACTGTGAAACATGGGTCCCTTCCTTCGGCATTGAGAAAAGCTATGGTGGCCAAGTTCCCTGAGTTTGATGTGTATCAGTTAGGTAGGTTCTTTTGTAAGACTTCATATGCAGTCGCAACTGATAAAAGGGAGAGTTCAGTCATCTATTTAGAAGATAGGCATGTATTTAGTCCTATGCACAACCGAACTAATTCATTTTTTGAAAGAAAGTACCGTCTTGTATTAATGTTGTACATATTGGTACAAGAGCTTCACTTGAAGCTGCGGGCGGCTATTTCTTCCTGCATATATTATGTGCATGTCTTAAAGTGGTTGTAATGTATGTGTTTTTGTCCATTCCTTTCAAACACAAGATGCATTGAATTAGTGAGTGTTCTTTCATTCCCACGTCACTTTCATGTCTGGGGAACACAAAGAGGATGACCATCTATTAAGTAAAAGAACTTTACAAATCTCGCTGATTTGTGAAAAGGATTTTTCAATTATTATAGTTATTCATTAAGTGGTTGAATGATTCATATGTGAATGATTCCAAGCATGGCTACATTTTACTTGAATCTTTGGTAATTCAAATAGTATTTAGCCAGACATAGCATTGGACAATTCTTTCTCCATCTTGTTTACCATCTGATGCATAAATGGAAAAATGGGGCATAATGGACAACCAGTAGAGTACCTTCAGGCTGTAGGAATAATGCGTCAGCGAAGTGTTTAAGTCACGCATGTGGAACACTCATTAACGAAAGTCTGACGCCAACACAAACAATAATTTGAATCCTGTGTTCGCTTACATGTACATACTGTGGAAAACTACCTTAAGCTTATTAGGCTGGTTGCTAACTCCGGTTTCTGTAGTGTGAGTGGACGTCTTTGATATTTGGGATACTAATCCATCACAGGTTACTTCCTGGTAATCATTTTTAGAGCCAAACTGACTGGAGCAATGCAGTTAAAGCGTCTCGCTCGAACAGACACAAATATATGGCTGCAATGCTGAGCCAGGGATTAAACTTGTGACCTTTGGACTGTCCGTCTGTCACTCTCACCACTGGAGCATCAGAGTTTGTGAAAGGCAGTTATTGTAGTGCAGATATTCTAGGGATACTAACAGAAGCCGTTGCAAGTGTGGACTGCCAAAACAATTCTAGTTAAACATATCTAAAGTGTTACAACCATCTGACAGATTGGACACACTCACTTGCATTTGCCAGTTCAGCCGGATCAAACAAGTAAAACGCGATTGTTTCTTGATGAGGACTTCCGGCTTTTGAACCATTCAGATGTCTTAGTATGTTCACCTGGTGAACCAGTGAAGTCATTAACATTTAGCCATTGTTTCTGAAAATTGTCATCACCCAAGCCACTTGTACCCAGTCTTGTTTTAAAGGTGGAGTATTTAATTAAACCAATGTTTTTTGTTTCTTTTTAGGAAAATACAACAAGGAATCATCTGTGAAGAAGAAACAGAAAACAGCAAAGCAGCAAAAAGACACAAAAAGGAAACCTTCACTGTCTAGCTCGTCCTCATCATCGGACTCTGATTCAGATGTGGAGAAGGTAGGAATAGTTGCAGTACAACAGTTTGGCTTCTTATTGAAGGAATTGGGGATTTTCTTTTAATGGTACCATACACACCAGAAGTAATTGTATAAGGTATTGTTTCCTCGTCATAACAGTCATTCTAAAATCTGCTTGTACTCAGTGACCTTGGCTGGGAATTTCATTGTGCTCAGCCATCATGATGAAGAATTCCGGGTTAATTTGTCTAGATTATTTTTGTCATGTACTGCTACATTTTTGTTAGAGTTAATGATCAGAAATAAGTATTTACTTGTGAACAAATAAATTCATTTCCAAAGGTTGAAACTGAGAGAGTTTTTGTGCATGCTATCACATGTAATCTGAGTCGAGCAACTGAATTGGATATTCTAAGTACATCATTTTCAAATTTTTGTGTGTTGTCTGATGCTTGAAAAAGCTTAGACCTAAATTTGTAACCTTTAATAACCTGATAATCTAAAGACGATCCAATTGTTTGCATACAGATCCATTCTCTGAAATCCTTTTTTGTCATTTTTCTTTCACTTGAATAAATTCATTTGGTGTTCCAAACCGATGAAAAAGAGGTAACAAGAATTTGTTTCGGTAACAAGAATTTGTTATCCAGTTTCACGCAAAGCAAAGGATGTAGGAGACAAGCTCATTTATTATGCGCCCACATATTTATATGTGGACGCATTATGCCGTCATCTCTGTCCGTCCGTCCGTCCGTCCGGGCGGCGTCCGGCGTCTGGCGTCCGGCGTCTGCTGCTCTATCTCCAAAACCCTTTGACATACGTTCATGAAATTTGGCACATATGTTCCATACATGAATGGGACGGCATGTGCGAACTTTCGGACGGATCCGACTACCGGTGTGCCCCCTAGTGGCAATTTTAGTTTTTTACGCTTACCTTTGTATCTTCACAAGTCCTTAACGGATTTTCATGAAATTTGGTATGTAGGCACCTTTTAGTGAGATGACGCTATCCTCCCGTTTTCAGATGGATTTGACATAGTTTGCGCCACCTAGTGGCCATTTTTAGTGTTTTCGAGTCTGTTTTTGTGCGTCCACCCCTCTATCAACCAAACCGCTCAAAGGATGATTGTGAAAATTGGCATGTATATGCTTACTATGTAGAGGACGGTTGACGATGATTTTCCGACGATTTCGACTACTGTGGCGCCTCCTAGTGGCAGTTTTGTTTTTTTGCGCCTATGGCTGTATCTCCTAAACCGTTCGCAGGATCTTTACGAAATTGTGTAAGTATATTTATATGATGTTAACAACGGAAGATGACGACTTTTGGACGGATCCGACTACCGGTGTGCCCCCTAGTGGCAATTTTAATTTTTTTACGCTTACCTTTGTATCTTCACAAGTCCTTATTGGATTTTCATGAAATTTGGTATGTAGGCACCTATTAGTGAGATGACGCTATCCTCCCGTTTTCAGATGGATTCGACATAGTTTGCGCCACCTAGTGGCCATTTTTAGTGTTTTCGAGTCTGTTTTTGTGCGTCCACCCCTCTATCAACCAAACCGCTCAAAGGATGATTGTGAAAATTGGCATGTATATGCTTACTATGTAGAGGACGGTTGACGATGATTTTCCGACGATTTCGACTACTGTGGCGCCTCCTAGTGGCAGTTTTGTTTTTTTGCGCCTATGGCTGTATCTCCTAAACCGTTCGCAGGATCTTTACAAATTGTGTAAGTATATTTATATGATGTTAACAACGGAAGATGACGACTTTTGGTCGGATCCGACTACCGGTGTGCCCCCTAGTGGCAATTTTAGTTTTTTACGCTTACCTTTGTATCTTCAAAAGTATTGAACGGATTTTCATGAAATTTGGTATGTAGGCACCTATTAGTGAGATGACGCTATCCTACTGTTTTCAGATGGATTCGACGTAGTTTGCGCCACCTAGTGGCCATTTTTACTGTTTTCGAGTCTGTATTTTTGCGTCCACCCCTCTATCAACCAAACCGCTCAAAGGATGATTGTGAAAATTGGCGTGTATGTGCTTACTATAAGGAAGACAGCTGACAATGATTTTCAGACGATTTGGACTACTGTGGCGCCTCCTAGTGGCAGTTTTGTTTTTTTGCGCCCATGGCTGTATCTCCCAAACCGTTTGCAGGATCTTTACTAAATTTAGCAAGTGTATTTATGTGATGTTGACAACGGACGATGACGACTTTAGGATGATTCTGATTACCGGTATGCCTCTAGTGGCAATTTTAGTATTTGCCTCTAGTGGCAATTTTAGTATTTTACATTGACCTCTGTATTTTCATAGGTCTTCAGGTGTATACTTTGTGTTACTTCGTGACTGTGAAGGAAAAGTTCCAAGTAGAAATTTGTTTCTGGCATTCTAATGCTGTGCTAATCTCGTATGTTGGTAAATTTGTTTTTAATTCTATGTTTCTGTGGTGCTTTAAGCAACTGGTGCATAGGATGTGCTTGTATTATGAAGATTACTCACATTTTGCCCCTAGCCTATTGAGGAGACAATGACCATCCTGATGCCTTTCCATTTTGCTAAGTACAACATACTACATATATGCCCTCTACTGGCCACTTTATGGTACCAATAAACAACCCTAGAAGGATACCGTATGCGGTGCAATTGTGGGCGCATTTCAACGCTCTGCGTTGCTCTTGTTAAATTAACTCTTCTCATCTACAGAGCAGTGACAGTGAGTCTGAAGAAGAACTGGAACGCTTGTCATTCACATTGAAGCAACTGATACGCAAGCTACACATAGCGGAACCTGTCGATCACGTTATGTGCTTGATCGGTAAAAAGTAAGAATTGCTATGTCGTGGTACGTGATAAATCATAAGTTGTTGCTCGGTGATGCACTTATCGGAGACACAGTCATTCAGTGATACAAGGCATTCCCTACGAATCACTCTTAGTCATTCATGACTCTTGTGACCTAAATGGCACAGATGGCAAACTCATTCACATTTAATGAATGTTTCCTTTGTTTGGGACTGGGTTCAGGAATGACTATAAGTCCCAACCCTGTTACTTAGGAGTGTTAGGTTTTACCCTCTAAATATTCCTATAGTATGCACTTAACAATGGACATATCTAGGTGCGATTTATAATTTTTTCACATGTATACTTTGCAATGGTTTTCACTTGTCAAGTCTCATGCACAAAGGTTGTTGTGAAAAGATTTTTGTCAATATTATAATGTTGAAAACTATATTTTAAAAAGCAAGAATTTGTTAAATTTAGTTACAGATGGTAGAGAAACTGTCATTTTGATTCTTATTTTCCAATGAGTGGAACATCTGAGCTGACAAAAACTCGACACAGCGATTGTTTTGCTGTGACTGTATGAACATTATGAAAACAAAGAACACTGAAATTGTTATTGAAATAGGAAACATTTAAATAGCTCCTCAATAGGGCAGTCCCAAATTACAAGGTGAGACTCAGAAGATCTTGCTGTGTTTACCCACGGTGCTGCAAAATCCATCAAGCATTCCAATTTAAATTTGAAACTTTTTTCACGCCACTGGAGTTTTTATCGGCTGCATTACTCTCATTTGTCTTTCCAATGCCAACTAAATATTGTTGCTGTGCTGTGGGCTGCAACCCTTGATGGGAGAAAGTTGGATAAAGTTGACAAATTTCCTAGGATGTGTGATGTTAAGTTCGGTTTCTGACACGACCTGTGAAAATGTTCCCGGCATTCTAAAAATGAGACCAATGAAAACAATGCACTTTTTATCCTACGGGACGAAGGAGAGTTCTATCGCTGTGTAATCCAAGATGGCCTTATCGAATATACTCAGTAAGCGCATTTTGTTATCATTTATTGGAAGTTCAGTTTGTCAAAATATAATTAAGTATAATTTCTTTGGAATGAAAAGTCTTCATCTTTTGAGTATGAAGTTTAAGTGTTCTGTCTTGTTCAGATACCCAGAAACTCTGGAGGAGTTCTACAAACTGCGTCTGCCTGGAATGTGGGAAGAAGAGAAGGCGGGCAAACGGATGAAGCTGCCCACTCCTGAGACTTGGGAAACTCAGGTGTCCTTGAAGGGCAACAAGGCCAAAACATGGGAGGATCTGATTGGTGAGTGAATTTGATTGACAGGTAGCTTTTTGACATTACTGGTGGATGCTTCTGGTCAGGTTTGTTGAAGTGATGCTTTCATGTTGCAGGGTTTCCCCTGCGTGTAAACTTCTGGGCGGCCCGCCCCGGTCCTTTTTGGCCCCGCCACTCGTAAATCAAACTCAAATTGACCACCATACACCTAATCGTGACGGGGAAACTTCACCACCACTCAAAAATCGCTAGTAAAAATGATCGCTAGTAAAAATGATCGCCAGTAAAAATGATAGCCAGTAAAAAGGATCGCCAGTAAAAAGGATCGCCAGTAAAAAGGATCGCCAGTAAAAAGGATCGTCAGTAAAAAGGATAGCTAGTAAAAAGGATAGCTAGTAAAAATGATCGCTAGTAAAAATGATCGCTAGTAAAAATCATCGCTAGTAAAAATGATCGCTAGTAATTATGAATACCGTATTCGCCGTAATAACCGCCCAGGCATGCCCCTATAAGCACCCCCCCCACGCGTTTTCAGACTTTGCTGAAATAAGCGCCCAGTCCATGAACGTGTACATGCGAACAATGACGTACCTACAGTCCT
This sequence comes from Phoronis australis, assembly GCA_002633005.1. Lineage (NCBI taxonomy): Eukaryota > Metazoa > Phoronida > Phoronidae > Phoronis > Phoronis australis. The sequence continues at coordinate 185,048 of NMRA01000074.1, read as the reverse complement.
AAAACTCGGCTACAGTAACGTCTTCAATTTATCAAAACATTTTTGCACGGGTCTTCTAGACCGCCAGTGGCACTGCTACGTTTGTATTTAGCCGTGACAAAGTAACGCAGCGCTTCAAAAAGAACGCAACGACAAAGTAACGCAGCGCTTCAAAAAGAACGCAACAGCGTTGCTACGCTCTCGCGACGACCGTGTCCCATGGTCTGACCTTTCAGTAGACACATCGACCGTCTCATGAATAAAAATAGCTCAGTGTTAAACGCATGTGGCCAGGAAGCGCGCGCTACATAACCTGTCATCAAAGACATAAGTTGGGAACTATCCATTCATGAAGCGGGTAGCATAGCATCGATAAGAAATGAATATTGGAACTAATTTCTGACAATTTCTAATACTATAAACATGTTTGCGTTATTTTTGAGATGGATTGTTTGATTAACCATAATTGGTGTTATTAAGCCGAATATCCGATAAAATGACAACTGACAGTGAATGCTTACACACCCTTACACCAAAAAATAACTGTCAGATAGTTACATACGTATTCAGCTACACGGCGACTAATATGGGCCTTGCCGAGACAAATGTCTAAAGTTTTTAGCACGAGACCGGCAAGTGCTGAATGAAACACGCTCTGGTTTAGGCCTACTGCTTGTGCAAATTTCTTTAGACACATCTAGTTAGATTGCGTGGCTCTGGCCGAAAGACGGTCTCTGCTTTGGCAAATGAACTCTGGTGACACGCACGCACTCGCTAATTCGCAGATGAACTTCAAAACAAACGTCACAACATGCGTATTCGTCCAGGCATTTTTCTCACCGTGTTGCCGATCATACATGTAGATGGCACGATGTTGCTCAGATTTATACTTAAACCTGCCGTTAATCCAGACTCCACGGGAACTTAAAGACCTTAGAGACGCTACTTATAAAACTTAATGAGGATTTCAGGTACTTTATCGAAACCATTTTTATTCAAGCATTGAAGTCGCCATATCGAAGACGACGATTTCGAAGCAGTCAGTTGGCGAGTTTTCACCCTGGGATTTCAGCACAATTTTCTGTAAAATGATCGCAATTTAGCAGGAAAGTTTGATAGCAATGCACCACAGTTTTGTTGAAAGTCTTTCATAGATTACATATACGTCAAAGAGCGTAAATTTGGTGAATCTTAGCTTCCGATTTCACCCGTTTCGGAGACCGGGTTTCAACCGCCTTGGGTTATAATAAGCGCCCCCCCTGAACCAAACTTTTCTAAGCGCCCTGGGCGGTTATTACGGCGAATACGGTAAGTATAAGTCACATGGCACCTCTCGCTGTTTGTGGATCGAAAGAGAAAAATAATATTTTTACAATGGGATCTTGAATTGTGCCCCCGTTAAACAGTCATTCAATCCCTAATCTCCTTTCGTACCTCGTTTCTGCCTGGTTATCCGACAAATGCATATTATATACTTAATACAGCCGGGGACCAGGCAACGACTTCAATACGAATTTTCTAAAATGGGAAAGCACCTGGGCTCGCTAATGAAGTAAGAAACAATAAGATTTCTGCTTCATTCATTTTTATACTGCAAGGCGTGACATCCAACTGTTTAATCAACAATAGCCCTGCCTGCACCAAAATGAGGATATTGAATGTTAACCAGTCTCAGATTCATCTGCATGGACTGGATTATTACATCATCTGCTACACCGGCCAACGCCAATCCACTGTCACTGATTTATGTTTAGCAAGACGGTACCAACGGAAGTTTCATTACACAAATTAGTTTATAATGTCTACAAAGTTGAAATATTTTTGATCTATGTTTGTCACTTCATGGATAACTGAATTTTAACACTGTTTTTTGTACTCAAGAGATCACACTATCACTATGCCGGACACTTCATTCCCAACTTGTCTTGCGAAGTGTTCTTTACCCAGATACTTCACTACATAATGCTAGGGTTAAGGTCTTGTCTATGTTGTCTATGATGAGCAAACTGCACCCAATTACATCTAATTTTCAAATTTTGCCTGCGGGGAAGGCCTCTCCAACCCTCTTCCCTGATGGGAGGATCTCACTTCATCCCATGCTCGTATGTGGTGCCGTGTTCCACATCCGCGTCGAGCATTCACCACCATGCTCCTTTCAAAACCCAGCTAATAGGGGGATCCCATTTCTCATATTTGCGTGCGGCAATGTGCTTTGCATTGACCCCGTTTTGGTCATTCGCCACCACGCTCCTTGCAAAACCCAGGGGAAACACTGATGTTGTATAGGCCTGGCTAATTTGTGAGTTTTGGTTTCTTGGTAATGGGAGGCTTTCAACTAGCAACGTGGTGGCTGATCTCATGAGATCAGATACTAACGACCTCTAGAGGCTGCAATTATACCTTTTTTGAAAATGCATCTGGTTTCATCACATATACCAAGGCTTGGAATTTTCCGTGGAAACGCGGATTTCCGCTTTTTTCAAATGTTCTGTCCGCACATTTTATTATATTTCCGCGTAAAAAAATTGGATATGATATATAATTTCCTTGGCAAATTCCTTTCTTACCACGGTGTTGCCGACGACGTTCACCTCGAAAAGCGAAAGTTGCTCTTTATGTTTCGGAGGAACGTAAATTGTCAACATTGCCGGGGCATCTGGGATAGCGTGGTGGGATTTTCAATGGCATCCCGTGTGATTGTAAACCACGGTGACAAATACTACGGCTCTGCAGCCAAAATGTGTGGGTGTGGGAGTGGATGGACGAGCTAAAAAAACGCAGACGCATGCTACTGATGGTGGTAACGTTTTTTTTTTAGTCCTCCCGATTTCAAGGCTGGGTAGTGCGCATGTTTTGGGCCGTAATAGTTTCCGCGTTTTTTGTCATTGGTCATTCCAAACCCTGATATACTGTAAAAGCGTCGTTTTATGAAGTCAAGCATTTTCCCCTATGCCAGCACCTGTGAACAAGTAGCACTTCGTTGTATAAAAAGGTGGCGAAAAGAGTCACCGGTCCCAAGTGATGAGCCCTATTGTTTTCTGAAAGTTTTCCATTGCTGGTAGAAGTTTCCTGTCGACTTGGTGTCACATCAAGTGTTTAGTTGATGTTTTGAGCAATCATCGTATTGATGAATGCTTACACCTGTGGATATAGATTTATTTAGTGGTTGTTTTCTAGTTAGCACATTTACTGCATATTAACTTCTGGTATACTATTTTTTGTGTGACATTCGGGTAAATTATAATATGTTTTCATGTGTGATTTGAGTAAGGTTCATTGCATTTAAAATTTTCTGTGATCTGATAGTTCACTTGATAAATATTTTGGCAAATGGATGGCAAGTAGATGTCACCTGCAGGACGGCAAGAGGTAACAAGCCTTTCAGTGGTGTGGGCCATTAATCAGCTGTCTGTTGATATCCCCAGGGGTAGTCCTTCATACTTTTGACGGGGNGGGGGGGTGGGAAGTAGCTGGAAAACTAGAATACCCACCCGTTTAGAAAGGAAACTCCAAGAAAGACACCTTGTCATATGGAGTGGAGCTTCAATGGAAAAGTCATGGTGACCCTTCTGTGGAGTTCTGTTCCAAAATCATCTCTGTTTCATAGGGGTTAATTCTTAAATGCAAATCTTTTGTAGAGATTTTTGGGTAGCTAAAATTTTACCCATTGTTGTAGTGTCAAAAATGAGTAAAAAAATCTTTTGTTACAAGTTTGACATAATATTAAAAAAGCATGATGGAATTAGTGTAAGCAAATGAAAGTACCTTTTGTAGAGTTTCTATCTCCCATTCCAAGTAAAATCTTTTGTGAACTGTTTTTTCAAAAAATTCTGCCTTTTGTTGATAAACTGGCTGTGAAAAGTTACACTTCTGAGGGGCACATACCGTGTACCTCATTTATGGAAGTACCCCCCCAAGAGGTGCCCCCCAGGTGTCCTCAAGACGTCTGAACTCAACTGTTTTATCAAATATCCTGTACATTGTGTGATTTGTAAAATTCTGTGTGCTGCTTTTCAGACCATAAGAAACTTCCATACATGGCCATGCTGAGAAATCTAAGAAATCTCATCCAAGCTGGCATTTCAGAGAAACACCACAGCTGGGTTTTAAAGAAATTGTGTGACCAGGTAAAATCTTTCTTGCTTTGGAAACGGGACTTAAACATTTTGAAAAAATTGTCCAGAAATCATTACATTTTACTGCAACAGGTCGGGTATAAGGTGATCTCATATATAAAACAACATGTCCCTTGCCTGGGCGAAATTCGTGATATTAAACGTTGATTGACTTCAAGATGGAATAAGAAATCAACCAAACAGTTGTGAAGCTATTGACTCTTGCTCTCTTTTTTTTGAGTTTTTCCAACTTGAAAAAGGTGACGGTTAATGTACAGTTAATTGGTTTAGTTTAAGAAGGGCTTGAAACTTGAGAGATTTGCAGTTTGATATCTCTCATAGTCTGTGTCAAGTCTAGAATTAGCCTCCCTGTATATGTAGTGGTGTCTAATTTTGAGAACAAATTAGTTTTCTTTCTTCTATGCAGGCATTTACTTTGATTTGTCCAACCATTATTTACATTGTTTTTTTCTCAAATTCAAGCTGTTGAAAATAATCCTAACCCGCATACAAGTTAAATTGAGGGTGCAACTTAAATTAATATGTTAATATCTCAAAAAATACATAATGCAGGTGGTTCACAACTGTGGGTTTTGTATTTGCAGGGAGCTGTGATTAACAGTTGCCAGTTCCCATTCTATGTTTGCAGGAAGCTGTGATTAACAGTTGTCAGTTCCCATTCTATGAGTGCAGTGAGCTGTGATTAACAGTTGTCAGTTCCCATTCTATGTTTGCAGGGAGCTGTGATTAACAGTTGTCAGTTCCCATTCTATGTTTGCAGGGAGCTGTGATCAACAGTCGTCAGTTTCCATTCCGTTTTTTCTCTGCCTATGAAGTGCTGGGCAAGTTGAAAGAAGACTTTGAAAGAAATCGTAAGCTATGCTAGTTTACACTATGTCTTTACCACTGGAGAGGCATTTTATCCTGTCACTGAAAAGCTACAAGATTTCATTTTGGCACTTTTTGTAATGTGGATAATGTTGAGGCCAGCATGCTTTAAGTAAAGCAGGCAATGTAAATTCTTTGTTTACTATCATTGGTGCTCTAGAACCTATTGGCAAATGGTTTCACGACTGTTGTGCGTATGAGACGCGACATTAACTTGGGTCATTAGTATGCTAAAGGAGGCCATCTCTTTATTATCTAGAGAGATTGAGAACGGAAAGTTGTTTGCCTGCATTGGAGTTTTCGTGAGATATTGGTCCCGTGCCTGCATTTTTATGCGCCCGCACACTTGTGACGTTGTGTGGACGCATTATGCCGTTATTTCCGTCTGTCCGGCATCCGTCTGTCCGGCGTTCGGTGTTGGCTACTCTGTCTCCAAAACCCTTTGACTTACATTCTTATATTCCTATCATAGATGGGACGGCATGAGTGAAATTTCAGACGGATCCAACTACCTGTGTGCCCCCTAGTAGCAATTTTTTCCGCTTACCTCTATATCTTCAAGGTATTCAACGTATTTTCATATAATTCGGCATATAGGCATCTATCAGTTATTAGTGAGATGACGCTATCCTCCCATTTTTGGATGGATTCTACATAGTTTGCGCCACCTAGTGGCCTTTTTGCTGTTTTCGAGTCTGTTTTTGGCGTCCACCCCTCTATCAACTAAACCGCACTATGGATGATTGAGGAAATTGGTATGTATGTTCCTGCTATGAAGAGGACAGCTGATGATGATTTCCGACAATTTTAACTACTGGCCTAGTGGAAGTTTTTTTTTTGCCCCCATGGTATCTCCTAAACCGTTTGCAGCATCTTTGCTAAATTTAGGAAATGTATATTTTATATGATGTTGACAACTGCTGACATCAACTTTCAGATGGATCTGACTACCAGTGTGCCCCCTAGTGGTAATTTTCATTTTTTTAGGATTACCTCTGTATCTTCAAAGGTCCTCAACAGATAATCTAAATGTTGGCATTTATTGAAGAGATGATGCTTTCCTCCTGCTTTTGGATGGAATCGAGGTACTTTGCTCTACCTAGTGGCCATTTATCCTGTTTTCAAGTCGTGTTCTTTGGTGTCCACCCCTCGATCAACCAAACCATTCTAAGGATGATTTTGAAAATTGGCAGATATATTCTCAGTGTGAAGAGGAGTATAGACGATAACGAAGAGTGTTTCCCCTGCGTGTAAACTTCAGGGCGGCCCGCCACGCCCCTTTTTGGCCCCGCCACTCGTAAATCATACTCAAATTGACTGCCACACACCTAATCGGGATGGGGAAACTTCACCGCCACGCAAAAATCGCTAGTAAAAATGATCGCTAGTAAAAATGATCGCTAGTAAAATGAATCGCTAGTAAAAATGATCACTAGTAGGCCTAATAATGAATAAGTACAAGTCACACAGCACCTTTCGCTGCTTGTGGATCGAAAGGGAAAAATAATAATTTTACAATGGGATCTTGAATTGTGCCCCTGTTAAACACAGTCATTCAATCCTCAATCTCCTTTCATACCTCGTTTCTGCCTGGTTATCTGAGAACGCATTTTATATACTTAATACAGCCGGGGACCAGGCAACGACTTCAATACAAATTTTCTAAAATGGGAAAGCGCCTGGGCTCTCTAATGAAGTAAGAAACAGTAAGATTGCTGCTTAATTCATTTTGTCATGTCTGAGTTTACAAGACATTGTGAATTATACTACAAGGCGTGACATCCAACTGTTTAATCAACCATAGCCCTGCGCCAAAATGACGATATTAAATATTAACCAGTCTCAGATTTGTCTGCATAGATTGGATTATTATGCTGGCCAACACCAATCCACTATCACTGATTTATGTTTAGCAAGACGGTATCAATGGAAGTTTCATTACACAAATTTAGATTTTTACGTCTACAAAGTTCAAATATTTTTGTTCTACTGTTTTTTTTGTACTCAAGTGCGACAGAGATCACACTATGCCGGACACTTCATTGCCAAATTGTCTTGTGGAGTGTTCTTTATCCAGAAACTTCCACTACATGATGCTCGGGTTAAGGTTTTGTCTATGTTGTCTATGATGAGCAAACTGCACCTAGTTACATCTAATTTTCAAATTTTGCCTGGGGAAGGTCATCCCATGCTCGCATGTGGTGCCGGGTTCTGCATCCGCGTCGAGCGTTCACCACCACGCTCCTTTCAAAACCCAGATAATAGGGGGATCCCATTTCTCATATACGCGTGCGGCAACGGGTTTTGCACCCCCTTTCGGCCATTCACCACCACGCTTCTTACAAATCCCAGGGGAAACACTGACGAATTCGATTACTTTAGCGCCTCCTAGTGGTAGTATTGTTTTGGTTTGCACCCACATCTGCATCTCCTAAACTCACTGCAGAATCTTTATTAAACTTGTATTTATATGAAGCTAACAGCAGACGGTGACGTGTTTCAGACGGATCCAATAAACGCTGTGCCCCACAGTGACAATTTCATTTTTTATGCGCATTATGCCGTCATCTCTGTCCGTCCGTCCGGGCGGCGTCCGTCCAGCGTCCGGGGTCCGCTGCTCTATCTCCAAAACTCTTTGACATACGTTCATGAAATTTGGCACATATGTTCCATTCATGAATGGGACGGCATGTGCGAACTTTCGGACGGATCCGACTACCGGTGTGCCCCCTAGTGGCAATTTTAGTTTTTTATGCTTACCTTTGTATCTTCAAAAATCCTGAACGGATTTTCTTGAAATTTGGTATGTAGGCACCTATTAGTCAGATGACGCTATCCTGCCGTTTTCAGATGGATTCGACATAGTTTGCGCCACCTAGTGGCCATTTTTA